>CAJVPS010000321.1:0-27321 GCA_910591765.1 Ambispora leptoticha
ATAATATAAATAATAATAAAAGAGAATGAATAAGAAAATAAAGAATTATTAAAAGAAAAATATTAATAATCTAAATTGATAATTGTGATATACATAATAATTATTTGAGTAACAATATGCTAAATATAGATGTATTAAATACATAATGATCATCTATATATCCAGAATGAAAATGATCTTCTTAAAAATGTAATACAAAGCTAATTTGTTATACAGATAATGCAAAATGAAGATCTAAACTAAAAGAATCTTAAAGGAAAATAACCCAATTAAAATTATTACATACCTCTTTACTTAAAGTATAATATTCTTATTGTATTCAAGAGCATGATTTTTCAAAGGTATTAATCTTCTCCATGGCATTTTTCAAGTTATCAGAGATTTCCAAGTTGCATTATAGAGAGGATAACCTAGTTATTTGACAAGATATTGGAGTTTGTGATAATGAATTCTTTTGTCAAGAATATTCTCAACTTTATATTCTTCTTCATTATCTGAGGTGATGATTGCTAGTGGTGGTTGATATCTATTATATTCATTATCTGAGTTATATTTCTTTAGAAGTGATATATGAAATACTGGATATAATTTTATATTCTGTGGTAGTTGTAGTTTATAAGTGACAGAAGATATTTTAGTGTTAATCTCAAAGAGGCTTATGAACTTTGATGTGAGTTTCTTGATTATCCTTTGCTTATTAACTAGAGATTCTATATTGCGAGTAGAGAGAAGAATTTTATCTCCAAGATTGAATTCTTCAAATCTTCTGTGTTGATTTGCATATTTAGACTGTCTTTCTTAAGCTTCTAATAACAAATTTTTAGCAGTTTTTATCATGATATTCCAATATTTCATGAAATCTTGAGAGACTATAACATTATTTTGTTGTGACAAGATATTGATTGGTATGTGAGATACTTGTCCACAATCTAATTCAAAAGGTGTGTGACCTGTTGAAATATTTTTACTGTTATTATAAGTGAATTCTGCTGCAGCTAAGTTTTCATTCTATCTATTTTGCTAATAGGTAGTATATATTCTCAACATCTCTTTTAAGATTCTGTTTAGTCTTTCTGTTTGGCCATCTGTCTGTGGGTGAAAGGCTGTAAACATAGAAAGTTTGGTGCCTAATTGTTCAAAAAGAGACTTTCAAAAGTGACTTGTGAATTTTGCATCTCTATCTGATATTATAATTGTGGGTAGACCATGCAATTTAAAGATATTTTCAAAGAATATTTTAGCAATATCAGATGCTGTTGCTGTTGTTATGATTGGTATGAAGTGCACTCTTTTTAATAGCTTGTCTACAAAGACTATTATAATGTCATATCCAGACTTGGTGATTAGAAGTTGTATTATAAAATCCATAGTAATATATTTCCATCTGTATTCTGGAATGGCTAATAATCCTGAGGATTGTTGATTACTACTTTTATTATACTGACATGATTCACAACTGATAATATATTTGTGAATATTTTTATTCATCTTTGACCAATAAAATTATTGGAAAACTGCTATATAAGTTTTATCAATTCCAATATGTCCAGCTATTGGTATGTCATGAAATTCAAATAAAATTTTTATCTTCAAGTTTTTGTCATCTGGTATGACTAAATAACTGGTATTCTTTAAGTAAAGTAATTCATCTTTCAATTCAAAGTTCTTTATTTTGTTTGTTACTTTGGATTGGCACTGCTAAAGTTCTATTTCCTCAGCATTTCTATCATGCTATGGATAAACTTAATTCCAGTCCATTATTTCTATTTTTAGTCTTAATGCCCGTGTCAGAGTACTTCTGATTCTTTTGTCACAAAAATGACTACGCCATTTTCGCCGTGGTCCAATCATATCTTTTTCTGATATGGCTATGTAAATTGCGTAATTTCAGTGTAATCTTGGCAAAATTTGTACTACATTACGCCTTTCTTTGTAGAAGTTCATAGTATTACACTTGATATTGCTTATAGACCTCTGTTTCTAGTACAAAAAGTGTTTGAAATGGGTAATATTCGTTACAAAGGTTTGAAATATATTCTTTTTAACTTGAGCTACTTGTTTTCTACTAAAATACTTTTGTACTAATACCTAAAACCTAACCCTAACCCTAACCCTAACCCTAACAATTTTAATAATTTGTATATAACATGAATTTCACATTCTATACAGACTTAGAATAAACAATATATTAATAGAGAAAAAAATATTCTATTTATGCAAAAGTTTTCAGAAGCCATCTTTTTTTCTAAAATCATTATATATATTTTTGTGAAATAATAACAAATTTGTATTATTTTATACATATAGAATTATTTTGAGATAAAGAAATGATTTTCTATTTTAAAATAAAGAAATAAATGTAGTATTAGAATGTTTATTCTCATATTGAAAATAAATATAATAAGTTCATCTTTTACGAAAGAATTTTAATATTGAGGTCAATTTTCTTATACATGAATTATCCTAGAAAATTTGGTGACTATATTATTCTAAAAATTTCTATAATGATAACTTTAATTAGTTCTACTTATATTAAAAAAATTTGAAAAAAGTTCTGTTTTTCTATGATAAATTTATATATATTTAAAATATGATCTAACAGATAAAATAATTTCAATTGACAATTTATTATCAGATATAGAGATTGCAAATTATTCAAGATTTTGATATTTTCTCAGATTAGCAAATTTGATTAATTCTTCAAGATGCTCATTAGCAAACTCATGACAATAATAAAAATTCAAAAATTTTAGGTTTGAATTTTTTCTATTTATGATATACCTAGCTTAGTCGCATCAAATACTGCATTACTACTAAAATTTTGGTATGCAATATAATATAGCATATAATCTAATGTTACCAATAGAATTGTATATAATATATAGTTATATAAATTTTAAAAATAAATTAATTTATTAAATATTTTATAATATATGTGGCTCTCATTATTATCATGTGAAAGTATGCATATTGCTGAAAGCATGCATATTGCATCCTCTATCTTCACTTTTATACATAACTTTTAGTCTTGCATTTTTTTTTCTATATCATATTTATATGCCATGGATCTGCTTATTCGTTAGATATTACTGATGGTGGATAATTCAAACTTTGTATACTTTTGTTAAAATCTTTTTTCATTGCAAATAATTGATATCAATGCCAAAAAAAAGTAAACATGCTCAGCACTGTATCTCAGCTATTAAGAAGCACTAGGATGATATTAAATATAACAAAAGACCCTCTGATGATTTATCAACTAGTGGTAAAAATGACTTTGGTGCTTTATGAGCCAGTGGTGAAAATGACTTTGATATTTTATGGACCAGTAGCAAAAATAAATCTTTGGATAATAACTAATTTATAGAAGAATTTGAATAATTAAAGCCAGATTAGTTTGAAAAACTTCTTAAAAATAAAATAATCAGATACAAAAGGATAAAAATCTACCTATACTGGCTTTGCTGAATCAATCTTGTGAAATAAGAGAGCAGCTTGAAAAAAGGTAGTATCAGATACTAGTAAAATTATAAATTGATTTCCAGCAACTCAAATTTTGATAAATACCAATGATGAGCTCTCATATAATAAGATAGTTAATTTTGAAAATAATAATGAGTTTATTTTGGAATTGTTTGATATACTATTAAAGAGAAAGCTAGATGATACGTAACTTTATGTGATGAACTAATTTCTTCACTTTGTTAAAGACTGAGGATTTTCCAAACTAGAAGCTAATGAGCTTCTTTCTTCAAGTGTTAATAAGAATCCATGATATGTGCGTATTATCCATTCATAGGCAAGTTAATAATTACACAATGGTTAACTTTCTATATCACGTCATGATAATTATGCAAAAATTTGATCACTCTTATTACATAAAGATCTCAAGTTAAATATTACAGAATATTTACGAGCTTATAAGTTTAAAATAACTATCTATCAATTTATAAAGTTTGTGAAGGAAGAAGCTATTCCAGCTTTTGAGATTGAGAGAAAGAAAACTATTTGTAAGAAAATAGCTCAGACATGACTATGTTATCTCAACTAGGATTACAAAGATCACTCAAAAAGTATCTTTTTTGATAGGCATGAGCGAGATGATGTAGCATTCTACTGAAAATACTTTTTAGAACAAATGGCTAGTCTATAGCCTCAGTTCTCAGTCTATGCAGGTGAGGATATAGATCAAATTATTCTACTAATACTTCTATCAAACATTCCTAAAATTGTTCCAGTAACTCACAATGAGTCTGTTTTCTATACTAATGATGGTATTATTACTACTTGGGATTCTGCTGGTGAAAATCAAATTCGACAAAAATCACAGGATCTTAGTGTTTATGTAAGTGATTTCATTTGCAAATCAATAAGATATCTTTACCTTTCACCAGAAGAACAAGTAGTAAATGATCTACTTCCTGACAATGAATATCTTTTACACACAGAGGCTTGTGTTATTATTCATCCTAATATAAATCATGATCATTGGTGAATAAATCAGAATATTATAAAACAAGTGACTAAAAGAGCTATCCCAATTTTTGAATGAACACACCCCAGAAAAGTCATACTTTTCATGTTTGATAATAGCTGTAATCATGCCACTTTTGCTGATGATGCTCTGATAGTTTCACATATAAATATGAAGGATGGAGGAAAATAACTGCTTTTTCATAATGGCCTGATATCTAATAATTCTTCTTATAGTCTGATATTTGTAGATATTGATGGTATTACCAAAGCAAAGGGTATTTGATATATTCTTTAAGAGCGTAAATTATGGAAAGAGGATCTAGTGAAGTAATATGATGTGTATAAATTCTATACATCAGATTCTGTAAACTTGGAATGTTATGCTATATGAATTCTCAGCTATCAATCTGACTTTACATCACAGAAAAGTCATTTACAAGAGACAATCAAAGCAACTGGTCATATGTAAAGATGGCTCCTCAACTAATTGTGGCTTGCGACAGCCAATCAGAGAATTGCGACAAAGTTGCGGCAGCCAATCAGAGAATTGTGACAGAGTTGCAGCTAGTTGCGGCTCCCATCTCTAGTCATATATATATCTTCTATCTGAAATTTCATTGCGAACTCAATTTCATTGAGTCATTCTGGATAGAAGTAAAGTAATATTTACAATTGCATTATGATTATATCTTTTGAAGTCTTAAAAATATTATTCCACATGTATTAGAGTTTGTTACTTTAATCAAGATTCACCATTTTGCATGCTGATCTGCTCACTATATGAGTGCATACAAGCATGATCTCTCCAGAAAAGCTATAGTTTTTGCAATAAGAAAATACTGATTCCATCGCTAAGTTCTAGCAAGTATTTTAGAAGAGTTTGGTCATTTGCAATAAGTTTATAGGTTAGTTATTAAGAGGAATAAGAGTTTAATAAGTATTGGAAGATATTATCAAAGTTTGTAGGGAAAGGGATTGATCAGGTAGTTGATTATTAAGAGAAATAAGAGTATAATGAGCATTGAAGAGTATTATCCAAGCTCTTTTATAGAGCTTGGGATCACTGATTTATCATTGTTCTTGAAGTCATCGATTTATTATTTTTTTTTAATATTAATCTTTGGATGATAGAATAGGAATTTATTGGACAGTTTATTATGATTAAAAGGAATAAGAGTTTAATGAATATTGGGAGAGGATGTTATTCAAGCTCTTTTATAGAGCTTGGAATCGCTAATTTATCATTACTCTTGCTTGGAGTTATTGATTTATTATTTTTTTAATTAATATTGATCTTCAAGTGACAACTCATATTAGTTACATATTATTAAATAAACCAATAATAATCTTTTCACATGATACATGTGATTACTAAAATTCTGACTTAAATATGCCAATAATTATTAAAGTGTCATTTTTAAAATTCTAACTACTCACAAATTTATTAATACATTTTACAAAAAAAATACATAGAATAATAGATATTATTAAGAGCTATCTAACTATGTAGTTTTTTTTGTAATTACATATTTGGATGTAAAGCCTATATGATTCAAAGTATTTAATGCGACTAAGCTAGATGCACCATAGTTTTAAGAATTAATAATAAGTTTTTTTTCAAATCACATAAATTTAAAAAGTAATAATCATACATATTAACACAAGTCATTATAGTAAACTTACATTAATAAGAGCTACTTGTATTATACATTATATAATAATAAATAATTAGAGATCAACATAATGATAAAATATATTATTTTATGTATTTTTTATATTTAATAATAATAATAAAAAGAATAATATTTACATGTATTATTTGATTATATGTATTATTTTTAAAGTAGTAAATAATATAAGTAAAACTATAAATATAACTGTTATAAATTTGTCATTGGTCATTTTATATATACTATCAAAAAATACCTAATTCAAAACTTTCAAGCAAAATTTTAATTAAAATTTTCACTCATTTAAACTCAGATTATTTGTCACTTCACTTTTATATTTTAGTGAACAGAATATGATGCATATGTGCAATTTCTATATTATAGTAAAATCCTTTCAATATGTTCAAACTTTCTAATATCAGTCATCTAAAGTATATAATTAAAATATATCTTAAATTTTTGTCACAAGAATAAGCAAATTACTTTCCATAATATATATGTAATAAATATTTAACTCATGAGAGCTTCTTATATTTTCTATATCTATCTTATTTATGAAAAATAAATATTGTAAAAATAAATCTTGCAGTAACTTTATGGTTATGATAAAGATTACCTAATACTTGGAAAAATTTGGAGTTGAAATTGCTATTAATAAAAGAATTGGCTAAAATATTAGAAAAATATACAGAAATAATCAAAGTTTTTATTTATACTATTAAGCATCTGGTGAATTTCTTTCAGATCTCAGTTGAAATGAATAGTGACAAAAGCAATCTCCTTAGATTAAAGAAATTTATATGTCATAAAGATTATAATAAAACTTAATTATTAATTGATATTTCCATAGTTTCTAAAAAAATAAAAGATTTAAAAATTTCAATAATAAAGATATCTGATGAAGGACTGGCATTAAAAAAATTTTTATGATAATAACAGAATTTAAAGATATTCTTTTTATACAACATAAGCAATATTAGAATAAAAAGTTTATTAAATGAAATAACAAAACAGAATTTAACTGGAAACTACCAGTATTCCATTTCTTCAGGAATAAACTTAATACTAGAATAATCAGAATCATATATCAATACGCATAACAAAATGCAAATCCTTTTTTTGCAATATAAAATTTGAATTTAATCAATATTAATTTCAATAAGATGTCATTTATGGTATTTCTATTTGCTCTTGAAAATCTTAAAACTTTATTTGTTCAATCATGCATAATAAAAAATAATATATATTTTGACAAACTACCAACAAGTAAAAAATTAAAGAAATTAATTTTGCAAGATTCTTATTTAAGCCTTTCTTAAGTGACAATAATTCTTAAAAATGCAGACAAAAGTCTTTATGAGCTACAAGTTCTAAGAGTCACTTCAAACTTTACATTTATAGATTTAGCTAGATATTTAATATAATATTGTTTCAAACTTATTGCTTTTAAAATAACTTTGACACAAGATGATTTACAAAGTATGATAAACTTCATCAAAATAAGCAATAATCTTGAATATATAATATTTGATCAAATATTTATTAATGATATAATGAACATCAATTAATATATGCAAGCATTTAGAAAAGTGATACCTAGAACTATTAAAGAACTTAATATTTGTTACAAGTAGGTTTTTAGTGCAAATTCTTTAAATTTATTTTTAAAAATGCTATAGTGCATCCAGCTTAGTCATATCAAATACTTTGAACCATATAGGCTTTGCATCCAAATATGTAATTACAAAAAAAAATACATAGTTAGATAGCTCTTAATAATATCTATAATTTTATATATTTTTTTTATAAAATGTATTAATAAATTTGTGAGCAGTTAGAATTTTAAAAATAACACTTTAATAATTATTGGCATATCCAAGTCAGAATTTTAACGATCACATATATTACGTAAAAAGATTATTATTAGTTTATTTAATAACATGTGACTAATATGAGTTATCACTTGAAGATTAATATTAATTAAAAAAATAATAAATCAATGACTCCAAGCAAGAGCAATGATAAATCAGTAATCCCAAGCTCTATAAAAAAGCTTGGATAACATCCCTCCAATGCTTATTAAACTCTTATTTCTTTTAATCATAATAAACTGTCTGATAAATTCCTATTCTATCACCTAAAGATCAATATTAAAAAAAAATAATAAATTGATAACTCCAAGGACAATGATAAATCAGTGATCCCAAGCTCTATAAAAGAGCTTGGATAATACTTTCCAATATTCATTATACTCTTATTTCTCTTAATAATCAACTACCTGATCAATCTCTTTCCTTACAGACTTTGATAACACCCTCCAATGCTTATTAAACTCTTATTCCTCTTAATAACCAACCTACAAACTTATTGCAAATGATCAAACTCTTCTAAAATACTTACTGGAACTCAATGATAGGATCAATATTTTCTTACTGCAAAAACTGCAGCTTTTCTAAAGAGGTCATGCTTGTATGCACTCATATAGTGAGTAGATTAGCATGTAAAATAGCAAATCTTGATTAGAGTAACAGACTCTAATGCATGTGGAATAATATTTTTAAGACTTTAAAAGATGTAATCACAATATAATTATGAATATTGCTTCACTTTCATTCAGAATGACTCAATAAAATTGAGTTTGCAGTGAAATTTCAGATAAAAGATATACATATGACCAGCTGCTTTGATCATCTCCTGTAAATGACTTTTCTGTGATGTAAAGTCAAACTAACAGCTAAAAATTTATATGGCATAATATTCTAAGTTCTCAGAATCTGACATATGGAATTTGCACGTATCACATTACTTCACTAGACTCTCTTTCCATAATCTATACTCTTAAAGAATGTGCTGAATACCCTTTACTTTGGTAATACTGTCAATATCTACAAATATCAGATTATGAGAAGAATTATCAGGTATTAGGCCATTACAAAAAAGTGGTTATTTTTCTTTATTCTTCATATACATACGTGAAACTATCAGAGTATTATTAGCAAAAGTAGTATGATTATAGCTATTATCAAATATGAAAAGTATGTCTTTTCCAGAGTGTGTTTGTTCAAAAATTAGAATAGTTCTTTTAGTCACTTATTTTATGACATTCTGATTTATCCACCAATCATCATAATTTATATCAGAATGAATAATAACACAAATCTCTGTGTGTAAAAGATGTTTATTATCAGGAAGTAGGTCATTTGCTGCTTGTTCTTCTGGTGAAAGATGAAGATATTCTATTAATTCATAAATAAAATCACTTATATGAATACTAAGATCTTGTAATTTTTATCAAATTTGATTTTTACCAGCAAGATCCCAAGTAATAATAATACATTATTAACATAGAAAACAGACTCATTGTAAGTTACTGGAACAATTTCAGGAATGTTTGGTAGAAGTATTGATAGGATAATTTAATTTATATCCTTGCCTACATAGACTAAGAACCAAGATTATAGACTAGTTATTTGTTCTAAAAAGTATTTTTGGTAGGCTACTATATCATCTTGCTCATGCTTATCAAAAAAGATACTTTTTGAGTGATCTTTGTAATTCCAGCCAAGATAACGTAGTCATATTTCCCTACAAATAGTTTTCTTCCTCTCAATCTCAAAAGCTAGAATAGCTTCTTCCTCCACAAACTTTGTAGATTGATGGATAGTTATTTTAAACTTATTAGCCTGTAAATACTCTGTAATATTCAACTTGAGATCTTCATGTAATAAGAGTGACTAAATTTTTGCATAATTGCCATAATATGATATAGAAAGTTAGCTATTGCGTAATTATTGACTTGCCCATAAATAGATAACACACGTATACCATAGACTCTTATTAATACTTGAAGAAAGAAGCTTGCTAGCTTTCAGTTTGAAAAATTCTCAGTCTTTAACCAAGTGAAGAAATTAGTTCACCATATAAAGTCACATATCATCTAGCTTTCTCTTTAATAGCATATCAAGTGATTTCAAAGTAAACTCATTATTGTTTTCGAAGTTAACTATCTCATTATATGAGAGCTTATCATTGGTATTTGTCAAAATTTGAGTTGCTGAAAATCAATTTGTAATTTTGCTAGTATCTGATGCTACCTTTTTTCAAGCTGCTCTCTTATTCTACAAGATTGATTCAGCAAAGTTAGTATAGGTAGATTTTCATCCTTTTATATCTGATTATTTTGCTTTAAGAAGTTTTTCAAACTAATCTGACTTTAATTGTTCAAATTCTTCTATAAATTAGTTATCATCCAAAGATTTATTTTCATCACTGGTCCATAAAGCATCAAAGTTATTTTCACCACTGGCTCATAAAGTACTAAAGTTATTTTTACTACTGATCGATAAATCATCAAAAGATCTTTTGTTACATTTAATATTATCCTAGTATTTCTTAATAGCTAAGATATAGTGCTGAGCATATTTACTTCTTTTTGGCATTGATATCAATTATTTGTAATGAAAAAAGATTTTAATAAAAGCATACAGGGTTTGAATTATCTATTACCAGTAATGCCCAACAAATAAGCAGACCTATAGCATATAAATATGATACAGAGAAAAAAAATGCAAGACTAAAAGTTATGCATAAAAGTGAAGACAGAGGATGCAATATATATACTTTCAGCAATATACATGCTTTTATATGATAATAATAGGAGCCACATATATTATAAAATATTTAATAAATCAATTTATTTTTAGAATTTACATGATTATATATTATATGCAATTCTATTAGTAGTATTAGATTGTATACTATATTATATTGCATACTGAAATTTCAGCAGTGGTACAGTATTTGATACAATTAAGCTGGATGTACCATAGCGAATTGATTAATAAAAGATTCACTACAGGTTACAGTCAACAAAAGAATTAGTGATACATTAAAATTATTTTTTAATTGTCCAAGTTGAGTCCAGGCAGGTCTATTAGTAAGTAAATATATATTAGATTCTATTTAAGATTATTAATATATTATAAATAATTATCTGAAATGTGCATATTCTATTATATAATGAGCTTTATCCACCACAAATTGAATACCTTGAGTTTTTGTTATATTTTTTAATATTTGATGAAATTGTAAATTTTAAATAAATTTTTCTGGAGTAATCCATAAAATTTTAATATATTCAGAAGCTATTTCTGCAAAGATTTTTTCTTGTATATCAAGAGGTTGATCAGTAACTGCAAAAAAATAGGCTAAAGGTAATTTAATATTAATTATTTCTCACTATAAATATAATAAAATTATTTATTATTGTAATTTATACAAAAATATAAATATTTATACTTATTAATTGGCATTCAATTATTGATTTTAAAGGTGTAAATACAATTATCAATCCATTAAATAATATACTAACTATCAAGAAAATTAGTATTTTTCCTCTTCCTGTGGATATTATAGTTAATGTATCTTTGTCCAAGATAAAATTTTCAATACTTTCATGTTGTAATTCTTTATAATATTGAAATTCAAAAATATCTTGTAAAACAGTATCAATTAAAGTTAATGTAGATAGTATCAATTCTTTATCTTTTTTAGAATGAAATCTTAAATTGATAATATTTAATTTTAATTTGTGATTCCAATAAAATTCACATAATTTACATAGTCCTTGCTTTGGAAATCTTTTTGAAAATGAATCATAATCCTGACATGCTATGAAATTACCAAAATCAGGTATAAGTTCAAAAAAAGATGGAAAAAATATAGATTTGCTAATATTATCTTGAACAATTTTTCCATATGGAACCAAATCCTATTTTTTTAATTATCTAATTTTATTTTTTATTATTAATCAATATTAAAAATCATATTAAATTATATTTATAACTTACTTGAGTTTAATTAAAATCTTGTAATTAGTTTTTTTGATTATGTATCCTTTTTATTCATGTTTCATTTCTTTCATGAATTTTAGCAATATTATATTTATATTTATCTTTTCTATATTTCCAAACTTTAGTGATATTTAACAAATCCTATTCTGAAAAATCAGATATATTACTTGTATTTAATATTATTTGTAACATTTTTAAGAGCCTATTATTATTATGAATTATTGCTAATGTATGATATGTTTTATAGGATTTTGGATAATCTTGTTTTTTATCTGTATAATTTAATTTGATTCTATTTATAGATTCATTCTGACTAGTTCACATTTCTGTAATTAAACTTTGACGAGATACTAATTAAGTAATTTCTTTGAGAAATTCTTTCAAATTATTTAATTATATACTAGAATAATCAATAAGATTTGATTCTAATAAGATTAGATCTGGATTATTCACTTTCTAACACATTTCTTCCTAACAATAATTATGATTATCAAACAAGTGATCTATCATAATATCATAATATATTTGATGTAACTCTTTATCAGTGAGTGAGAGAAGATTATTATCACCAGTATGAATACAAGTAGCATATATTACTTTATTATAAAAGTTCATAATAGATTATTCAAGATATTTCCATTCATTATTTTTTGCTAATTATACAAAAGAATTATATATGTAAATAAATTTATAATTATTCATAAATTATATAAAATGATATTTACCAATTTTTTTTCGTACAATTGCTGCTTTATGCTTTAAATCTGTAAAGATTTTGACTATAATTGGTTGCTCTGCTAATATTTTATTACTGTTCAAATTATCATTTATAGCAATATCAAGAATTATATTATATTTAATAAGAACAGGAGAAATTTTGATAATTGAACTGATTAAATTAGCATATTCTATTTATTTACTACTTTCATTATAATTTTCTTCTATTATTGTAATTATTTCTTCTTTTTTTATTTTATATTTATGAGGTTTTTCTACTAAATAATATCTAATAATAGGCTTGGCATGATATCTTAAGAGTATTATATTAGATAAATTATACATATATATAAATTAATTTTTAATATAACTAATCTTCGATTTTTCTATTATATATAAATTTGCCATTGACTTGTGATGTCTCCCATACATGACTCCAAGAATTATCAAAACTAATCTCAAGTATATGAGCATCTTGTGATTGTACTTGTTCATATACAGCACACAAGGTAAATTTAGCATTACTTTCAGCACTTTCTTGAATTTCTTGGAAAAAGATTTCTTATTTTTGAAAATATTGCTTCTTTCCATACTGACATGTAATACCACATAAACATAGCATAGTTGACTATTCTTCTTTATTAACATCACCAACTAAATCTGTTCCTGTAACAAGTTTTGAATAATCAATTCTAATCATCTCATTTCCATAAGATGCTTTAGTAGAATATTGAATACAGGTAATATTGATTTTTACTGAAAATCCAGAAATAGTAATTTTATGTTTTTTAGATGTAATATCAATATTTTGGCACTTTGAACATGACTGCTTAAGAACTAATCTGAGAAAGATATTAATACTAATAAATAAGCTAGAATCTAATTCTTCTTTAGCAATTAAATTATTAATAATTTCTTGAAACTTTGAATTTTTTTCTGTACTATTCTTTTTATTTCTGTCATCATCATCATCATCATCATTATTATTATCATTATCTTTTTCTTCTTCATCATTATCTTTTTTTTCTTCATCAATATCTTTTTCTTCTTCTTCATTATTGTCATTGCTGTTAGCTTTTTCTTCTTCATCATTACTATCTAATCAATAACATTTTTATTTTTCAGCTAAATTTTAATTTTTTTTGTATTAAATACCTTGATGTTGAATTAACAGACTCTTTTTTAAATAATTCTTGCAAGTTATCGAATAAATAATGTAATTTTTTATTAGTATTATCTAGTATCTGTACTGTCTTTCTTTTTACTGATTTTAATAAAGTATTTGTATTCATTTTCTTTTTAGTTTTATTTTTTATTATATTTCAGAGTGATATTTTCACATTCATATAGTAAAAATTTGAAATGCAAATTATTACTAATGGATAGTTTATTCAATATCAATATCAATATTAATATCTATTATTTCTCAATTTAGTAATATATAGTATAGTGATAGTAATTCTAAAGATAGATTCAAATACATAATTACTATTAAGATATCAAAGAATTGAGCTTTTTTCATTATTATTGTTATTCACAAGTAGAAATGGCTAAGTTAATTATTTTTTTATTTTTAATCAAGATAATCTATTTCTGTGATGTGACTAAAGATGGCTCCTCAACTGTTGTAACATGATGACAAATAAAGCATTATCTAGTTATAACTAGTTGCAACTTATAAAATTTTGAAGTTGCAACATGTTGCAACAGGTGATAAATAAGTATCACATACTTGTTGCACTATCTTTAGATGTGACTATGACTAAAATAAACTCTTCATTCTTATTTTTTTTACTCATGACATGTTTATAATCAAGATAAATTATCTGTTCTTGCAAGGCAAACTTTTCACTTGTAACATGTCTATATTTAAGGATAAATTCTATTCTCATAATGAGATTTATATTCTATCAGTTAGGAAATACTTCATTCTTGTTAGTTATGTATAATAGAACTTTATCTTATATAAAATAATAGACTTTCTATTCTTACTATTCATTGCTATATAGGAGCATAGTTTACTGAGTATCGCAGATTGAAAAATCAATGAAGTGTATGAAAATCTAATGCAATATACATACAGTATGTTGCAAAAGTCTTTGGATAATCATCATTCAAAATCAAATTGATGTAACTTATTCTATTTCAATCCAAACTAGACCAAATAAAAAGGAATAAGATCAAGAGTCATTTTACTTTCTTTTTTTATTAAATTTTATTGATATATTTTCTAAAAAGAGTGAATAAAAATGCTAATAATCAAGAAAAATACTCATATTCAAACTATTAAGTATTTCTGACTTCAGGATAAAAGTGTAGATGAAATACATTGTCTAATAAATATTGTGAGGTTGACTATCTATTATAACATTTCAAAATTAAGGAAAATCTAAAGTATAGTTCATAAAAAATATAGCAGTTATCTCATAAAAATCATACCTGAATGCTTAAGATCTATTAGGCAGATTGTTTAAAGAAATCCTATGATATCTTTAAAAATATTGATCATAAAGTTATTCAAAAAAGATACTTGGGTATCTTATAGTATACTTTCAAGATATTTAGCTAAACATGGCTTTGACAAAAGTCTTCTTATGGTAATATCAATGCTCATGATGACATATAAGAAAAAGTGAGTAGAATGAGTGCAAAATCATCTCAATGACAATTGGAATTGGATAGTATTTTCTGATAAAACAAGTTTTTGGCTATTTAAAAATATTATATAAGTTTAGTACAAGAGTGAATAGTCAGTTCATTATATTCCAAAAGACTGAACAAAAATTAATGCTTGGAGTAGGTTTTGTACAAAAGGTAAAACAAGTCTTTTTTGTCTCTGAGAAGATATGACTGGTCTTTTCTATGTTGATATCCTAAAGAAACATGTTTCTGAGATCAAAGATATGTTAAGAAACAATTAGCAATTCTAATAAGATAACAATCCAAAGTACACAAGTGATATGATAAAAGAATATCTTTAAAATAACTTCTCAAGAGTAATTGATTGGTCATCTAATAGTTCTGACCTAAATCCTATTGAAAACTTATAATGTATTATCAAGAGAAATGTAGAGATATAACAACCAAAAAATATTTCACAATTAGAGCAATTTATGAAAAAGAAATAGGCAGAGATTCTCTAATATCTTATTAATAATTTAGTGAGATCTATAAAAGAGTATTATAAACTTATTATCAAAAATAATGATAAATATATTTCTTATTAATTTTTTTTAAAATAATCTTATATTTTTTAGCTTTTAAATGAATCATTAAACATGTAATTTAGATTAGCTATTGTGGCGCAACATACTGTATACTTCATCCAAATCTAAAAGATAGATCTTATTATATTTCAAATATTTAATAATCTCACAAAAAATTATTCAAATTATTATTGATGATATTTTTACAAAAACTTCAAGTAGCATGACTATGATATTTCACTTAGTAAATATATGCATGCATTTACTTATATAATTAATTAAAAGAACTTGAAGTATATATGTATGTAAAATTATTGGACATAGGTAATCATATTATGAAGTGTATGAAAATCTAAAGAGGAAAAAATATAAGTTAATATTAATATTAGTAAATGAAGATATTCTAACGTTAAATATGAAAAGAGACTTATTAAATATAGCTTGTTTTATAAAATATAATGTAATAAAATAATTAAAATTTAAAAACTTTTATCCTGCAAATTTATTTTATTAATATTTAAATTTATTATTTATTTAATACTTTCAAAATAATTATTTTTAAATATAATATATAATTAAATGAAATATAATAAAAAATAGGTTACCATTACTTTTGCCAGGAATTATAAGAGAAAAAATAAGGAAATAAAAAAGTGAATATTGCATAAAAATTATTTACATATAATAATAGAGAAAAATAAAGGAAAAAAAAAGTTGAATAAGAAAAAAGAAACTGAGATAGGAAAGTCATCACCATATAAAAGTTCATAAAGAATGATAAAAATAATTATTTCTTTTTTTCTTGAATCTGTTGCAAATTCACTATCATCACAAAGTACTACAATTTTGATATTAAAGCCTTCTAATTTAAGTTAATTAAGATATTAAACATATTTGACCTATTATATCTGAAAAAAAGAATAAAACTGAAATATATTTCTAATTAGTAAAGTTAGAGTAAAACTTCAATATAACTCAAATTATTTTAGTGTTAGATAAATGAATAAAAATAAATCCTTCAACCAGCCAAATATCTTCAATCAATCTGAATCCTTCTATTAATCTATTCCAACCCCAAGAACATAATATATCTAATCTGAGAAGAATTCTAATTTATATAATTAGAATCCTTCTCAAAAAAATGTAAAAAAATAATTAATGATTACTATATATTAAAAATAAAAATATATATAATAAATACTTTCTTACCATATATATATAATATGCATATGTTATTATCTGCAATTTATCTCAATATCTCAAATCTTACCTAATTTTTATTCATCTAACTAAACCAAGATAATTTGAGTTGATGAAGTGTTACTATACCTTTACTAATAGAAATATATCTACAATTTTATCTCTTATTTCTCAGAAGATATATTAAAAATCAACACAATTATTATATAATTATATTATATAATCTATATAATAAGTCATAATATATTCAAACCAAAAAAGATAAAAGATCAGCAAGATTTCAAAGTGTCAAAGAATTATACAACAAATTATATAATGAAATATCTGGCTATTATATAATGAAATTTATTATATAAATTTGTGATAACAGAGATCGTGATAACATAAATGGCAGAAAAAAAAGATGTTGACAACAATAAAGATGAAGATGATAGTGATGATAAAAATGATGGTGAAAATGATAATGATGAAGATAATGATAAAAGTTCTAATGGTAATGATAGTGATAATATTGGCAAAGGTGGTGGTGATAATGTTGGTAAAGATGGTGATAATATTGACAAAAGTGGTGATAATATTGGCAAAGGTGATAATGATAATGATAGTAATGGTGATGATGATGATGATAATGATAGTGGTGATGATAATAGTGGTGATGATGATGGTAATGATAGTGATGATGGTAATAGTGATAATGGTGATAGTGATGATGTTATTAATGTTGATGATATTTTTTTAATTCTTTTGTTATTATTATTATTATCATCATCTTTGTCATATTTTCTTTTTGATACTGATTTTGATATTGATAATATTTTCTCAAACCATATTTTTTTAATTCTTTTATTATTTTTATTATTATTATCATTATCATTACTATATTTTCTTTTCAACAATGATAATATTGATTTATTATTATTATTATTATCATCAGACTTAGTATCTTTTAAAGATTCAATTGATTCTTTGAGTTTGTCTTCTTGAAAAAGAATATATGATTCAACTCCAGTTAGAATATTATATACTACAAATAGAATGAGGACTGACCCCCAAGCATATGGATATACTTTTTTTTTAAACTTGTCAAAATTACAAGACTGTTTTTTTTGCTTATAAATTGGTGACTTAATTACTATTGTTAGCTGATTTTGATTTTTAATATTTGTAATTTGTCAAGACTGAGTATAGTTATCACCATCCTGTGATCTTGCATGAATTTTTAAAGCAATATCAGAAAGATCAATAATTAATATTATTAATATTTCTTTAATTAATCATTCTTTAGCCTCCTGTATAGTTAATATGGGAAATTCATATTTCAATTTTTTTTGTATATATTCTGAATATTTTTGCGCAAGTGAATTAAAACCCAGATATAATTGTTCAATTTCAAATTTTCTTTTTTTAGAATTTTCTGATGGTTGAATTAGAGGTAAAGATTTTGCTGATAAAAATAGATTAATTTGAGATAAATATAAACAGAGTGTTTCAATTGATGAAGATGATAACAATAAAGATGGAGATGATAATGAAGATGGAGCTAATGATAAAGATGGAGCTGATGATGAAGACAGAGAAGAAAAAAGAGATAAAGATGATAATGATGATAATAATGATGATGACAATGATGATGATGATGAAAATGAAGATGGAGACAAAGATGATAATGATAATAAAAATAGAGATGAAGACAAAAATAATGATGATAATGGAAACAGAGATGAAAACAGAGAGTTACTTCTGTTATTAAATATTTCTTTAGATATTTTTATGCTTAATATTTTGTTTAAGAAAGATACTGCTAAAGAGCTAGATATTAAATTTGATACAAATTCATGTTTCTTTGATCTTTTGAGAGATCATTATTGAACCAATTCTTCTTTGATTAAAAGAATTACAGATGAAATTAATACATTAAACGGAATTGACATCATTCCTTATAAATCATCATTCAATGAGAAACCAGAATTATTAGGTTTTTTGCAATCCATTAATAGTATAATATTTTTAAAGCTGGCAAAATATATATAACTGTAAAAATTTTTTGGCAATTTGTTGATATATCATGAAAATTTTTTTGGCAATTTATCGATATAACGTTTTTTGGATCAATCAAAGTGGCATTTAGCTTTTGTCACATAAATGCTCGTGTCTCTAATATTTTTTTGATAAATGTATCCCCAAATTAATTAATGTGGGTTTGTAGGTTGTTTATAATCAAATCACATGTGCGATTTTTTGCTTTACCATTTGGTGTAATCAGAGCTACGAAGCGACCAAGATTATATTATCCACCCTTTGCTGATTTTAATTATCATATTTCGATTCCATTTATAACAGCGGCAAAAATTAAATTGCCCAATTGCATCTCCTATCTGACGATTTCAAATACATGTACCATCCTCCCTTTGCTGAATTTCGATACTTCTCGAACACTTTTTTACCTTCTTTGTGTACGCCAATGCCATTTCGAATTTACATTGTCATTCATTCTCTGCCGATTTTAATACAGAAGAAGAAAAGAATTATTTTTTTAGTCAAGCAGAAAATAACCTTGATAATGTTTTTTAATTAGCAAATTTATTAAGAAAAATTGTGCGAGTTCAAAAAGGATATGATTTAAATAACAGTTTGCGAGATAGTTTATTAGACGAGACGAAAAAAAGAAAAACACAGGTTTTCAATTCAAATGATTAACTTACAATCGCGATAATCCTCGTGAGCGAATATTATTTGATAACCATGAGGAAAAGGACCACATTAGCATGTTAAAAGCTTTTTTCTCATCTTTTTGCGTCCAATATCTTTTTGATAACAGAGCTCCAATACGTTTTGGTGGCGAAAGGGGAGTTATTCGAATTACTTCTTTCCTCACGTTTATCTATGTCATGGACGCGTGTTTCGTGTTAAGAGTTTTGTGAAAAAAAAAGAAGTTAGTGAAGATGAATTCTATTTGTTCTAAATGTGGTGCAACACAAAAATTTGTCAACTGACCTAATGAAAATTTACAAAGATGTGTTCTTTTCGGCTTTTCCAGTTATCGGTCGGGTCGAATTAGTCACCAACGAATCCTTTGTCCGGCAATTGGTTAATTTCGGCACGATTTCGTCGACCAGGGAGAACTAGCCGATTCGTTGGATAAGTCATTCGATACGTGGTCGTCCTCGAGTTTAACATTTTAATTTGCTCGCCTTCGCCGATTAAAATTTGGTTGCAACTTACGCTCTGTGATAGCACCTTGGAATTGTTTTGAAGGATTCGGGCCAGGTGTACGGCATAGGTTACAACCTCTTCTTGCTGCAAATTGTAATTTACTTGTTCTATGCAAAATTTTTTTTCGTGTTCCATTTTCTTATGCGGTTCACTATGTATATCTTTTTGTTTGATTTCGCCTAGTGGTCGTGGAAATATTGCTCCGCAAAGTTGCCGTTCACAAAAATCGGCCGTTGATTTTCATTGTATGCGAAATCATGCCTTGCGCTATCTCGTCTCCCAGTTTAAGTTTATATTCTTCCTTTGTGGTTTCATTATTTTCGAGGTTGATTTTGTGAGTTCTTTGTTCGCCAGTTTCTTTCGTTATTATATATCTTGAATTGTCAGATTAGGATATGCGTTTTTTGCTTGTACTCGGCGATTTCTTCTTTCACCATCGCCGGCTTCGTTGTTGCTTTGATTCTTCTCGTTGAATCTTTCATCAAGGGGCACCAAATTGTTAGCTGGATAAGGTTTTTAGCAGAATTATGGCGAATTAGTGTCATACGAACTGTTTATATATTGTTCTCATAATGATTAAATGATTAATGATACAATGATCTTATAAGAATGATGCATTATAAAGAAATAATCAATATCGATATTGTTATATATAAAATTATCTTTGTTAGATTGGCACGTGAGGTTATGTGATATTGGGAGACGGGGTGATGTATATTGGAAAAAATATCGGGTTGGTTGGTAGTTATTCATGTGATCTTGGATTTGCACAACTCGAATTCTATTTTTATCATACATGACACTGTAGATCTCAATTACATGAGAAACCCTACCCTTAAGCATTACCCAACCCGAAGGTGTAATCTCGAGTCCTTCAGGATTTCTACGAGTTTCTAGCCAATTCTCATAGATCAAGGATTTTGCTCAGGTGATTCCTCATTGGAATGAGGGTTCGAATCCTTCCAAAATCCAAACTCATTCATAGGAAAACATTAACATGTTGATAAAAATAAACAACATTTAGCAAAACTGAAACAATTAATCATCTGTAATTATCAATTTTCATTATGCTCGAGTGAGAAAAAGCAGGTTATATGTAAAATTGCGTTCCAGACATTTTCCAAGACAGATAGATTTCAGTATTCTCGTAACGATTGACAAGAATATGTAATAATATCATATGAAATTAATCATTTGCATATGATTAGAAATTATTTTCGCAAACACAAAAGTCTACACCGCCTGACCTAGTTAAGACAGGAGAAAGATTATTGAGCGCTGAAACTATATCGATATCGATATAAGCACCCGCATCATATTAGTAAGCATCCATAATAAATACACTTAATAACCATCCAATTTATAGTAAGCATCATATTAGTAAGAAATTAAAGTTTATCAAAATTACCAAACAAAAAAAAAGGTGAGGGAACAAAATAAAACCAAAATATGAAAAAAGGAAGATAAACGTGATTCTTTCCATTAGTTTTAAAAACACTACTAATAATGAGATATTCGATTATTAATAATACGAACATAGGCTGTGTATTATGATAATCACATCGTCTGAGGAGGAATTGAACCTCCATTCACCCTGACCAAACAGGAAAGAACTATCCATATCAGACCCTGAGTGGGATGAACACCCCAAAAAAAAGGAAGTTTTGTTACAAACAACAAGAGTCATTTGTAACCTTAAGGAAAGGAATCCGGGCAGCCATAAACTTCCAAAACTGCCTCACTTAGTCCCGTAAAGAACTAGGAATTGAGAGTAGAAGTTTTGTTACAAACAAGAATCATTTGTAACCTTAAGGAAAGGAATCCGGGCAGCCATAAACTTCAAAAACTGCCTCACTTAGTCCCGTAAAGAACTAGGAAATGAAGTTACAAACAACAAGAATCATTTGTAACCTAATGAGACCGAGCAGCCATAACTGTCTCTTTTAAAGAGAATGCGAGTTTGAAAGCTTGGCGTACACAGCCTACATTAACTAATATTGGTTACCTTGAGTACACAGCCTACATTAACTAATATTGTTTACCTGGGAATTTCTTTTTTATCACAAAAATAATTTTTTCGGCGAAATTTCTGTCCTATCTTTAACAAGTATTCATAAAAGGAAATTCACAGGCAAAGCCATATTGTATATTGTATATTAAATCACATTCAATTGCGATTAGAAATAACGATAACGATAACGTTAATGGCTATTACTCGAAAACCAAGAAAAAAAACAAAGAAATAATCGACTCGACTTAGTAATAACATAAAACACCATATTACTCGAAAACCAAGAAAAAAACAAAGAAATAGGAAAGCTAATCGACTTGGTAATAACATAAAACACCATATTACTCGAAGTAATGTAACCAATCAAGAAAAATCTTATATTAATAAAACGTCGCGTGCTACATTGGAGGAAATTAGAAGTATACTAGAATATTGCGAGGAAAATGATATTGATAAAAACGATATTGATAAAAACGATATTGATAAAAACGAAATTAAAATAGATTGGGTAGTTATAATATTAATATTTATTTGCTGTTTAAAATTCGCTTACTATGCGGTTTCATCTATAGGATGTCATCGATGTCGTCAATGGTGAGGAAATTAAGCAAGAATCGGCAAAGGAAGAGGGTGATTTTTTTCCATTAATTCCTCAGGAAAGAAATTCAAATTTTGGTTTGCCAAAGGTAACATTTATCGAATATTACTGTTCTACTTGTTGATATTTATTCCTGTTTATTTTCGTATTATTTATAGGAAGAGCTTGAAAAGGCGAGGGAGATTTTTTTAAATAGGATTGAATCTATTTCCTATAACAAAGTTACCAAACAATTTACGATTTTTCCAGATGATGATAAAGATATTTCAGAAAATGTTCTTTGGTATACTAGGTATGGGCGTCCTCATGAAGAATCAATTAATAAGTGGCTTCAATTGATTCTTAGTTGGGAAAAGAAGAATATCGATAGATTTTTAGGTGGCTATTTTGAGCAAGATAAACTTGTAAATTTATGTTGCATAAGTTTGCGTAATTTTTATTTTGCTTTGGAGTTAGGTTTGGCGGTGAAGGAAAATGATTTTTTTGTTCAACACATGATAAAGTATTTTTTTTAAATAAAAGTAAATTCTGAAAATTTAAGGGGCTTTATCGTTATTGTTTTGCACATGTTGATCCTAACGGTTAACCTAATTTTATAGAATAACGTTATCAATTTACATTAACGTGAAGATCTCGATATTAATAAAGAATAGGCTGTGTTTATTTGTGTTCATGCTGTGTTTGCGAAAATAATTGTCCTAACGCTAACGCTAATCGTAATGAGAACAGGTGTGTTTATTAGTGTTCCTGGTCGATTATCAAAAAATCGACTATGGCCGATTTTTCAACTTAGTCGATCGATTTTCAAAAAATCGGCTGGTCGATTCTTGTATAACATACTAAAAAAGGAAATGATATATCAGGTCACGATAATTAATAAAAACGCGAAAATTTGACACGTAATTTCATTTTTGTCAAATGTTCCAACAAAATTCTATTCATTTTCGCTATTATAATGGTTCTAATGATGATTTTTCACCAACTATTATTGAGACAGAACAAAACTATAATAGAACAACACCTATACATTCACCACTATCACCACTACCACTATCATTACCACTATTACTACCACTATCATCACCATCACCAATACTTCATGACGTGTTTTTAGAAGAACCAGTAGTTAATTTTGCTCAAGATATACGACCAAGCATCAACAGTAATAAAAGATCTAAACCAGGAAAAAGCTGGATATGGAATCATATGAAGAAAGACAAAATTAACAAAAAGGTCAAATATCTCATTTGGAATGATATCAATGGTGATCTTAAGCAATGTATGCATCTTTTTGAACTTAAGACCAGTATAACTAATTTGATTACTCATCTTTGAGTTGAACATCGATTTGACAAAAATGGTTCTTTATTACCATTAAATGATAAACAAGATCAAACAGTCTTGTCTCACTCAGTTCAGCATGCCACATTATCAACACAATCGCAAGCTTTGATAAATTCTTCACAACCAACTTTACAAGAATTTGCCAAGTATAAAGCACCATTATCTAACAAAAAACAAGATCGAATTACTTCTCGTATACTGGCATGAATAGTTGATGACATGCAACCTTTTAATATTTTAAAAAATACCCATTTTCAAGACATTCTATATGAAATTGATTCACGAGTTTCTTTTCCTGGTGAAGATATTTTTAAGCAAAAATTACACCAAGCAATAAATTATTCAGAAAATTGTTTGAAAAATCTTATTAACAACACTTTGGAAACTTGTGCATTTATAACTGACTTGTGGACTAAAGCACATAAACCTTACATTGGAATTACCATACATTGGCTTACTTCTAGATTTGAAATACACAAGACCTTGCTTATAATTGAAAGCTTTCCATATCCACATACATCCGAACATATTGAAGATTGTTTGCATAAAGAACTAGTAAAATGGAATTTAAGCAACAAATGTTTAGCAGATATAACAGATAATGCTAGTTCAATGGTGAAAGCAATGAGAGATCTTGAAATCTTACATATTTGGTGTACAGCTCATATTATTCAACTTGGAGTTACGGATGGCTTAAAAGAAGCAACTATTTTAATTAGTCATGCAAAAGCCTTAAATATCTTCATTGTTGGAAAAGATAAATACCGAAAATGATTACAATTAGTACAATTCGAAATGACTAAAGCAAATAATCTATTACTAAAAAACAAAGATGTTTCAGTATTAGATCCAATATCAAATGATATTATAATCTGGTGAAACTCAACCTACCTATTACTAAGCTGACTACTTGATCTTTATGAAGCTACAAAATTATTACAACAAAATCTAGCAAAAGACAAAGAAAGAGAAGTTAGAAATGATGCAAAAAAAATGAAAAAGTTGCTTTTTAATCATGAAGATTTGTTGAGAATTCAAGAATTGGTCGAATTATTAGGTCCTTTTGCACATGTCACAACAATAATAGGCAGAGACCATTATCCTACTCTTTCAATGATGTTACCATTGATTAAAGTTTTATAAGAACATTTATTCTGAAAAGCACATACTCTTACCAATCCAATTATTTGTAAGATGCGTGATGAAATTGAGCTATCTTTTGGAAAATGCTGGAATGAGCCAGGATTAGAAGGATACATTGCTGCCATGCTAGATCCAAGATTTAAAGACCTAAGTTTTGAATCTGAAAAATTCAAAACAACAAAGAATGAATTATAATATCAAATGAAAAAAGATATGAGAAACATATATCCAACAACTTATGCTTCTGAAAACCATGTACCCTCTTTATTAAATTCACTATTTGAAGAAGCTCCTTGCCAAGTGTGTCCTGTTGAAACTGAACTTAAGGTTTATTTTGACATGCCCAAAATGCCAAAACATGATCTTTCCGATCCACTTTATAAGAAACACAACCCATTAGTCTTTTAGCACGATAATTGACTAACTCTACCCTTAATGGCACGGCAAGCACAACGGTCATTGGCTATTTTAGGAATCTCAGTTCCATCTAAGCATTTATTTTCTGATGCAGAAAATGTAGTTAATGAAAAGCGAAACCATCTTCACCCAAATACAGTTCACGACTTACCTTTTTTAAAGAAAAATCAACACTGTTTTAATCCTTATTTCGATTTAGAGTAATATAGTTCTTTTAAAAAAAATTCGTGTTAGTTTTACTCAATTACGTTTTTAAAATGATTCAAAAGCATTTGGTTTGAATGGTCTATGCAAAGGTTTTACTTGTAGTAATAAAGAATATTATAAATAATAACATTTTACATAGTTGTTATTGCTGTTACCATTAATAGCACTAGTGGTTCCATTTTCGTTTTCATTGCCGTTGTTATTACGGTTATTGGTGGCTTTAATTTGACGCAAACTGAAAAAAAGATGAAAGCTAAATATAGAATGTGGTACAAAAAATCGACCGACCAACTGTGGTCGATAATTTTGATGATAGTCGGTCGGTCGATTTTTTGTTGTCGACCAGGATCACTAGTGTTTATCTGTGTTCTTGAAGTTCACATGACGTTTCCTGTCACCGTTATCGATACAAAATCAGTTGTCCATTCCAAAGAATTTTTTATCATAAGTTCTCCAAGTTGCCTAATTATGTACGTCATAAAAATATTAGCTTTGATGTTTCAACATCGATATCAAGTTAAATAAATAAATCCGAACATACATCTTGCGGTTCAAAAAAAGTAATTCTAAAATTATAATGATTATTAAAAACAAGTTTTTAATAATGGTGGCGGTGCAAGTACAAGTAAAGATCTTTGCTGAAATTACAAGTGTATCACATGATCAATATATTCAAGAGATTGGAAGAGCAAGTCGAGCGGGTCAAGAATCTAAGGCAATATTATTTTTATATATTATAGTGCTTGTAGTTTTTAAAGAATCTTCAGCCAAAGTAGCTTTACTTTGCGATAAGTTACATTTTAACATTTTACAGTCGATCAATTTTTGTCTAATACCAATACTGCATTAATTAACGCCACGAAGAATTTTTATCTTTCTATAGAGAAAAAAATGAAACTTTAATGGGAAAACCATACGCCATTTTTACTATGATAATGTAGGCTGTGTTTGTATTATCTTCGTGTGAAAAGTGTTGTGTGTTTATGAGAAAATAATACAATATCATTGAATCTGTTTTCCTAATGAGAACAGGCTGTGTTTATCTGTGTTTATCTGTGTTCTTTCTTCCCAAGTCGTACTGTGTTTGCGAAAATAGTTGCTATTTTGATATACTGTATGCCTAATCTTTTGTTAACGGTAATATTATCGTTATAAGAATTGTTACGTTTCAAATTAAGATTTTCATAACAGTTTTAGTCTGTTAAGAAAAAAAACATATATTTCTAATAGATAAAAGGTTTGTAACAAAAGTTTATTAATAAAAAGC
>CAJVPS010000322.1:0-27317 GCA_910591765.1 Ambispora leptoticha
GGTCGCGGAGAGTGGTAGCAGTCATTTCGATATAGATATTCGTTGCAAGAGAAATGCCAAGAAAGTGAGAATCTGTGAGAAGTTTACCGAATGTCTATTCTCTTATTCGTCCACTTTTTGTAGTACATTTCAGACTGATTTTGGTTAGTTTTTGTACGATGATTGATGATAATCATTTTCCAAATAATTTTGAATCACACTGTATATATATATTGGCTTATTTACTAATATCTTATTTTTTTCGTTTGATATCAGTGCCTGTTAGGATTTAGTGCTCCCCGTGCGGGAAACAGTCTCATGATTAATTTTTCAATATATATTTAAGATCATGGTGGCAAAATATTAAATCCAGACTCGAACAAGCCGATATTTTGTTTTATTATTTTTACATTTATGGAAGCAAAACAACTTTCTATATCAGACAATTATATTATCGACCCTTAATATTAAATCCCTAAATAATAATTAGATTCAACATACATGTACTTTCAATCTATTTCCATTTATTTCTTTTATTTTCATATTATATAGTTTTTATATCTTTATTTATAAAGAAAGGATATTCTTACTGCAAGGTAGATGGATGGCACAATTGCGTGTTATCAGCTCCCTTGTGGTTTATGGGATGAAGTCAAAGCCAGTTTCGGTGTCTTGCACATCTCTTTATAGCCTTTGGTGCGTCCCCTGAGATCCCGCGTGTGTGAGACCGTGAAGTTACGTATATGACGTGGAACTGCACGTGTAAACTTCGCGTTTATACGTGACCTAAAAACTGATATCTTAATAATATTATTATTTATTTCTCCCTTTAATTTTAAACCGCTTTATTAATAGACCAAGTATTTAATAGGGTTTTCTGGTTCATTTTCTGCTTTTTTGCCCAATTGATATTTTTTAATTATCTTTTCATATCAAATAAACCGCAGATTATAATTTGAAGAAACATTATCTAATTCCGGTGGTTTTAGATAGCGAATCGTTATACAGAGAATCGTCGCAAATACTCGTCGCAATAATGAAAAGAAAAGTTGGTTTGCTTTCATCCCATCAATCTAATGGATGTAAATTTATTATATTCGCAAATGCAAATCTCTCCATTAACACAGCAATCTTGAATTATAGCGACAAAAACGAAATCATATATTTTTGAATTTTATTTTTCGCATATCTGATCCACGTAAAATAATTTGGTTTAAATAATACCTTCGTTAATTTTAATATGGCAATCTTAAAAATTTGCCAAGAACTTAACTGGTATCCAAATCTGCTTTTTATATCTTCTGATAATTTTCAAACTTTCAATTTTCAAGTTGTTACATGTGTTAAATATTTCATATAATTGGACAGAGTCCAATGGATTACCGTATTTGGCGGAGTATAAGCAACATCCCCGTATTGATTTTTCACCTTCCCTAAAAAAACGCATCACTATATACCCTATACTGTATGCGTATTGATAAATTCGATAAATTTAATGTTAATTTTCAATAATTTTACATTTTTTAAAACTATTATGAATTATTTCTACAGGTATATCATCCCAAACTTCTAAAATCCATCTACAAACTAAATCATAATTAGGTTTTCGTAAATTTCCACCTTTAGTAAATGTATATTGCTTATTTTCCATCATTTCTTACACATTCTACTTTAAAGGGTTTGTTAATACAAATATCTAATAGTTGAACAAGTGATGTAAGACCACCAGGTATAATAACCAAATTAATATTATTTTTTTGACATTTTTCTTTTACAATTCTTGTTTTATGACCTTCAAAACTATCTATTATTAACAATGATTTTTCATTTAATTAAAAATGATTTTCCATATTGCGATTTTCATCCATCCAACCATTTTCTTGCATTCTAACTATAATATTGGGAAAAATATCTTTTGGTGATTTTTTGCCTTTAAAAATCATTATAGGTTCAAGTTTAGTAAAGTAATTTTTATCATTGCCTGTAGTACCATATGCATGTCTTTTTTTCTATTGTCAAATTATCAATCATATAAAAAAAATTGGCGTTTTATTTATATTTGCAATTTGTCATAAAGGATATTGATTTTTAAAATTGTATATTTTAATAAATAATTCTAATTTTGAAGAAAGATCTTTAGGTAATTTTTGTCCAATTTTTGTTTTTTGATGAATAAAAAGATTATAATGATTCATAAAGTCATAGAACCATTTATAAGATGCTGTGAAGGTATTTTTAGCATTAAGATATTGTCGTGAGTATTCATTATTAAGGAGAGATTTTATTTTTTGTTGAATCATATATGATAGCAATTTCATCTTGATGTAAAATTTCAATCCATTTATTTAATTCTTCTTCAACATCTGGATATAAAGGTTTTAAACTAGTATCAATACAGTGATTTTTAGATTTAGTTTTGATATAGCTGATTCATTTTTACACCATTTTGATATTTGTGCAAAATTAATTTCATATTTTTGTTGAGCATTTTACTGCGAAGTCTTCTCTGGCTATATATGAAGTACGAAGGATTTTTACATAATAGAAAATATGATATAAAAAATATCATTTTCTCTTTTTTTATTACTTAAATTTTTTTAATGATGATAATATTTTTTTTAATTTTTTAATAATAGCGACTTTCTTAAATTTTTTATCATTTTTAACAATAACAATAACGATAACTTAAATATCATTGTACATTTAATAACCAATTAAAATTAACGAAGCAACTGATTAAAAGTTTGTCACTATTTTTTTAAGATTCAAAAAAATAGGGTAAAAACCAATACGGGAATACTGCTTATATTCCGCCAAATACGGTAATGAAAACAATAAATAATACACGTGATTATATCAATGTTAAGGAGTCTTACTCGTAATTCGATATGCGATAAAAAGGGGCGTTTTTTAAATAAGAAAAATGCGAAATAAAAAGCTGCTGTTGCCGCCAAAGCATCAAAGTTCAAATAGATAAACTAGTGGCTGTGCTACATTCTGATGGCAGTAAAAGTTTGTTGGAGACTGTTGACATTGAATCTTTGTCGCAAAGTAATAAGAAAAAATTAATAAGAGAATCAAGAAACAGAGGATAAAGTCAATCCGATGAACGTTGATTCGACTTCTAGCCAAGCAATTGAAGTCATGCAAGAAAAAGATATTGAGAATCATGATGAAATGATAAATCCTAGTCTATCAAACAAAGACGGTGAGGATGAAAGTGATAAAGTATGCTCTAATCCTTGATATGAAACTTGATTAACCTAAAAGAGTTGAATTGATTTAGTTGTTAATTTCTTGTAGATAAAATTCAATCACAATACCATTATGACAATTATGTGTAGTTCAGAATAAAATGATTAAAATATTTTTCTTCGGGCCTGCAATAAAATGATTTCATTCACTTTAAAATAAAAATAAATTTTGTTTCAAATCGATTCGTAACTCGATTGATTCACTTACATTATGTTTGTATATACATATACTGAGCACACGGAATCACATAATGCACGTGATGTTACTTTTAGCACATGGTATGCTTATGTAGATAAAAGCTCTTTATTCATATAATTAGTATACATTAATAAATTTGTTTTACGACATACAAACGCTAACTAATCATCGTTGAAAGCTTAGACGTTAATATATTCATTGATTCCAGCTGAGATACTGGGTTTTTGGGTTTTTTGAAGATTTTCAAAGAATGTAGAGAATCGAGTTGAAATTTCACTAAATCCTTTATGTTTGTGATGGTGAGATTATTGATTACTAGACTTGGAATTTGTTCCCTACATTGTGCTGAATCTGGTGTGAAGGGAGTTTCAGAGGTATGCCATGCATATTTTATTATTAATATAAATTGAGTATAAAGAATTTATTAAATCTTTGCGTAGGAAAATCAAAAGATTTTGTTACTCGGGTTCCTTCTGTCAATACTCTGCTAACTGCTATTAAAGAAAGTAAAGGAAGCAAAGACACTTTTGCCTAATGTTTGTCAAGTAATTGAGATCAATAGGTTTTTTTGCTCGATTGATAATTTGTTTACAAGCTATTTCCTTTAAATTTGCTATTAAAAGTCCGTGGATAGATATTTCTGAAAAATAAAGAATTTCTAATATGAATACGGATATGATTAGACATTAAATTATTGAGCTTGACTTTATGAAATAATATTATTTAAATTATAACTTATTCATTTCCGGTTCTCAACTAAATATTGAATTATGATTAGGAATGCAATAAATTAGAAGACAATAGAATTATCTCAACAAAAAATTCTGAGACAATTTCCATGACAATTGATGTTTTTAATAATCATCTCTTATATATAGTGATGTGCAAAAAAATGGCAATTAGTTTTTTGATTATAAATAATTAAATAATTATTCTACAGTCAGATCTCTCTATAGTCACACTCTTATAGTCACCTTTTTTTTTATAGTCATCTTTTTTAAGTTTTTCAATTACTAATTAACTATAATTAAAAAAAATCTCTTTATAGCTACACCTCTTTTTAATTACTAAAGCTAATATATTTAAAATTAGATTTTATAGAGATGCTATATGAAATAATTCAATATTATTCAAGAAATATACTAAATAAATCCTTTTAAAGTCAAAAAAGAGTAAAATATTGAAATAGAAGAAAGAAAAGTCATGAATATTAATGAGTTATAAAGATTAAAATTCTTAATTAAATAAAATAAAGAACAGAATCTGCAATAATTAATATATATATTCTTACTTATAATAATATCAAAATATTTTCTTTTTTTTCTATTAAATAATAAATTTTGATATTATATAACTTCTAAATCAAAAGAATAACAGATTTAAAACTATTCTTGCAAATTATTGATATAAATTTAAGTCAAAAATAAAGTATTATATATTATTAATAAAAGAAGCTGAAATAATAATATATATATTTAATAATTAACTTTTATAAACTAATAATAATATAAATATTATTGATTTTAATTTATTTTAATTATTTATATATAATTAAACTAAATATCTCTTTACCTAAATAATAAAATAAAAAAATAATTCTTTATAATAAATTATATATATATATTTAAAAAGCTTTTAAAAGAAGATAATAAAGTTATTTCTAAGAAAGAATTATATAAATTTAAAGTAATGTTATATATAATAGAAAAAATAGATCAGATAAAGAGGATGTGATAATAAGAGATAAAGATAGTATGCAATTACAAACAATTAAAGATTTTCAAAATTAAAGAATTTGCTTATTATCAGCTTGCTTATAAAAGATTTTGGAAGATTCTAATAATATACAGTAACTCTCTTTATAATGTATCAAAAAAATCTATTAGTAAAAAATTCTCAAAAATCCACTATATTAAGAGTTTTTGAAAATTTATTAGGAAATACACTATATCGGATAGAATTTATTATAGATGATTTTGAACCTTTATCTACTATAGCGTGATTTTAATTAGTCTCTACTGTAAAGGAGGTCCACTATAAAGAGAGCCACTGTATACAAAGTAAATAATAATAATAATTTTAGATTTTAAAGAAATAATAAAGAGTTTTTAGAATAAGTAATAAATAAGAAAGAAAATAGCTAAAGTTTAAATTAAAAATCTATTAGAAAAACTATTATTAAATATAAAAAGATAATAATTTAGAAATAAAAAAACTTAATCTTATCTGATAAAAAATTAAAGTGAATTATATATTAATATAATAATAATAAAATATATATTAATAAAAAAATAAAAATAAAGATTTTTATATTAGTAATATTAATAAAGAAGATATAAAAATAATAATAAAGAGTTTTCAGAATAAATAATAAATAAGAAAGAAAATAGTTAAAGTTTAAATTAAAAAATTTATTAGAAAAATTATTATTAAATATAAAAAGAAAAGATAATAATTTAAAAATAAAAAAACTTAATCTTATCTAATAAAAAATTAAATTAAAATTTATATTAATATAATAATAATAAAATATATATTAATAAAAAAGATAAAAATAAAAATTTTTATATTAGTAATATTAATAAAGAAAATATAAAAATAATATTAAAACAAGAAGATAAAAGATAATAAAATTAGTTTAAATCATCTACTGACAAGGTTATAATCAAAAAAATAATAATTACTTCAAGAAAAAATAATATAATTTTAAACTTATAAATTATCTTAGTTATATTATTTACAAATAAACTAAAAGTAATTTTAAAAGCACAAAAAGTAATACTAAAAATAATATTAAAGATAATATTAAAAACAAGTTTAAAAAATAATTATGAAAGCAACTCTAAAAGTAATTTTGAAAGAAATTTAAAAATAATTCTAAAAATAATTCTAAAAAAAATTCTGAAAAAATTTCAAAAAAAATTTCAAAAATAACTGAAAAATTAATTATTTCTATAAGCTAAAGCTATAAGTTTTAAGTTATTATTATTATCAAATTATTTATTTCTTCTATTATTTTAGTTATGACTTTAAATTCTATATTTATTTTATTAATAAGTATTAAAACTATTAAATTAATAGTATTAATATTATAAGTACTAATTCTATATCTTACTCTAATATATTAATAATTATAATCATAAACTAAAATTAATAATTATACATATCTATATCTGATAATATAAATATCAAGATTAGTTAAAAAATAGTTATTAATGATCAAATAATATTAGTAATAAGAAAAAAAGATAAAACAAGCTATATTTTAAAGCTTAACAAATAATTTTATTACTCATCTTCTATTTTTATAATATAATATTATCAAGATATTTTTTATATCTATTATAAATAATAAGTTTAAAAGATTAAAATTATATTAATAGACAAATTAATTTTTTTTACTATGACTACTAATATTATTTTATTAGAAAAATAATTATAATATTAACTAATAATAATTAATTACTAATTACAGATTTTACTACTAAAACTAAAGTAATTTATATAATTAAAAAGAATAATATAATTACTAAAAATTGTATCAAAATATTTAAATTTAAATTAAAACTAATATTAAAAATAGTAATATCTTATTAAACTTGATAAAAAGTCTTAGTTATTAATAAAGAGATCAAATAGATAAATATTCTAAAGCTAAAAACTATAAAACTGTATACTAAATTTTCAAGTAATTATTTATATAGAATATTAATATAATATATCTTATTAAATAATAAATATCACTCTAATAATTTTTTTAATATATTTAATAATTGAATTTTAATATAATATTTATTTTTTAATATTATATAATATATTTATTAAAATTTGTTTAAATTTCTTAAAAAATTATTGAGTCAGATTTTTTAAGATATATATTTATATAATATCATTAATAATAATATTTATTTTTATAAAAATTAAATATGTTTTTTAATTATAAGATATAAAAATATGATTATTATTAATTATTATATAAAATTTTAGCAAATTAAATATATTACTATTAAAATCAGATAAATACTATTTTATTTCAATATATTAAGATCAATATTCAATAGATAATTTAATTTATATACTTTCAGTTAAAAATTAATATCATAATATTTATTTTTAGTTATTACTGCTTTATATTTTCTTAAAAATATTTGATTTTCTCAATTTTTGTTAATTTTTATACTCCTTAAAAAGTCAAATTTCCATTAATACTAACTAGCTATTCTATATTAATAACATATATATTTTTTATATCTCAATTAATTATTTGATGAATTGTTACTTAAATAGATAAAGCATTTTAATAAACAGTTATTTCAGTTTTTAATTCTAGAACACACAAAATCAGCTATTATTTTAAGATATATAAATACAGTCATATGTATATATATTGGATTAAGTTAATATTTCACACAAATATAGTTTGTTTCAAAATTATTTATAGTTTTATCAGGCACTGGCCTGAAAAGATCACCTGATTCAGAGCTGTCTATAAGAACTATTCATGAGCTTTCTTATCTGGGTAGTGTGGACAAAAAATATCAATGTTCTATTAATTTATCAATTATATATCTATAATTATACCAAAGAAAATTAACTGGATAAGTATTATATACAAATTATAAAATTAAAGAGATTATGTAAGTTTCTTTGGTAATATATTATTTATATATGAGATATACATACATATATATATTAAGAAATATTATTTATGTAAAATACAATTTTTATAATTTTGTATCCTTCATTCTCAATTGCCATTGCCATTACCATTTCCACCACTCATAGCACCGTTCATTCCATTACTGTTCATACTTTGTGGCTGCATAGCTGGCATCATTCCGCCATTCATTCCATTGCCGTTCATACCTAATTGCTGCATGGCTGGCATCATTCCGCCATTCATTCCATTACCATTCATAGCTGGCATCATGCTAACCGGCATCATTGGGATAGGTTGTTGAAATGGGATAACTGGTACGAAAGTATTGAAACATCCCATTCCATAGACACGCGGCATAAAGAAACATCGTTTAGCAAACTTTTTTGTGTGGGTTTCGGATATTTCTTTAGGAATATGAGTTAATGTCATCGGAAGTGTATACGATTCGTTTGAGAAAATAACAAGAAGAAAATATGAAAAGAAAAAAAGTTTAAAGATGTATGAGTAATACATTTGTGGAAATTTCGTTTTATTCTGTGATTTAAATTTTAGGTCTATTTTATTTTTTAATTGTTTGGTGGATTTCAGAAGGTAAGCAAGTAAAGTTATTATATATCTATTTCAAGTTATTGAATATGCTAAAGACTTTATTTTATTTTGAGTTAAATAAGATAAATTAGAAAATGCCAGTAATTTTATCATTATTTGCGATTAAAAAACGATTGCAAAATAGGATTATGTAATTTAAGTAATTTTAATATAATTAATTATAATTTAGTTTACAGCCTGGCTACATCTAAAGTATAATTTTACTTAGACTTGACCGGGGAAGTTTATTAAATTAATATAACTCCATTGAAATTTGGAAAATCTTGGATTTTTTATCTTTATGTTTATTATATAAGTTTTGTGAAATACAGCATTTTTTAAAATATTACTGTACATGTTTATTTAATTAATAAATACATAAGTATTTATCTATCTTCCTATTCTCAAAGCAAACTATACAGAGTGCCACTCAACATCCCGACACCCATCTTCCCGAAATTCCAACCTCCCGACAAAGCCAACTTCCCGACATACCCAACTTCCTGACAATCTAACTTCCAGATATCATTTTATATTTTAAATAAAGATCCGTTATTCTATCGTTGATGTTAATAAATGCTAGTGGTCGATCCTTATAAAAAGCAGAAATTAGACTAGTTTGTCGGGAAGTTATATTGCGGGAAGTTGGATTTGTCGGGAAGTTGGATTGGCAGGAAGTTGTATTTGTCGGGAAGTTAGATTTTCGGGAAGTTAGGTATGTCAGGATGTTAGATTGTCGGGATGTTAGAATTCGGGAAGTTGGCTTATTGGGAAGTTGGATTGTCGAGAAGTTGGGTGGATTATCGAGAAGATGGGTGTCGGGGAAGTTGGGGTAGACCCATCTATATAGTCATGTGCTAACGATAAAAGTTATCATTTTTATAAATTTTGATAACAAAATTTCATGCAAAAATAAAAAATTATATTTGGTCTTAATTTTTCAATTAATACATCTATTTTGATATCTGTTCATACAGTACATACAACTTAGTATATGTATATTACTGTCACGGTACAAATATGGATGGGCGGAATTAAGTGATTTTTGTCTGTGGAGAGAATGATTAGACTGTTTGTGATTATTTGATCCAATTCATATATCGATATCGTTCTGTGTATGCGTTTCAAAAGAATAATATGATTTGGTGCGTGAGAATTAGAGAGTTTGAGATTATGTGCAGCGTGGGAATGGGAAGGGTATGTCGAGAAAAAAAGGGGATTGTGCTTGTTAACTATTAGCTATTCTAATTCTATTCGATACTTTTTCTAGTCAAAAGCCTTAAACACTTATTAATCAAATCAATCAATTAATTCACTGATGCGTTTGCCTTTGCCGGGATCGAAAGACCTAACCAATACGTTGTCTTTTTGGCGTAAAGAAACCAACTAATCTATTATTATTATTATTATGATGCCTTTTGCAAAAGGGTCTTAACAAGTGTTTTAATACTTGGAGAAAAATTGTACGCAAGTTTATTCTATTTTATTAAAGACCCGAAAGTCATTCGTTATATACATTTTTTGTTAGCTTTTTTTATTTATCGTTATAATTCTTATTCCATGTACAGTACCCACAGAAGGTAGTTAAAAAATGGTGTCCACCTATACGCAGCTTAACGAAATTGTAAAAGGGGAAGATTTTGGCGTACATAAACACCACAAATGCCGATCAAATCGCAAAATACTCGGACACGACTCTACAACAGTACACTTTCTAAACAAATATAAACGAACCAGAAAAGTGAAAACTTACCACGTTCAGGAAGATCATCAGCCTTACAATCACGAAAAGGATTTACCTTATACGTGAAACTAGCGAAAAATTACATGCATCACTACGCGAAATAGTCAACAATTTAGGGCTCACTTATAGTTATCAACCGTCGCAAATGTATTGCACAACTCCGGACTTAACTCACATATCGCAGCAGAGAAATTTTATATCTCGGAAACACATACATATGCTCCCATTAAATGGTGTGAAGAAAATAAAAATAAATCAGCTTATGATTGGTCAAAAATAATTTTCTCCGATGAAACCAGTGTGGAAATTGGAAAGAAGTCACGGCAGCCAAGAGTTTGGGGGCATCCTAGAGAAAAATTTAACGTTAATTGTTTGGCGCCTATCTTTAAAAGTGGATGAAAATCTGTGATATTTCACGGAAGGACCATTAATTTTTGTGATGAATATAAAAAAATGACGAAAAAATAACTGTAAATACTTACCTCGAAATCTTAAAACCTCAATTACTTCCATTCCAGAATGCAATTAGGGAATTAACTGGAAGTTAGGCAAAATGGCAATGCACCGATACATACTGTGGGAAAAAATCAAGGGAAAATAAACGAGATTGTTAATTGGCCGGCGAATTCCCCAGACCTGAATCCAATAAAGAACATTTAAAAGATATTAAAGGACAATATTCAAAAAAATGAGAGCTTTCCGACGACTGTGGACGAACTTAAGATTGCACTGAAGATGGAGTTGGAAAAACTTGATGCGACCATTTCAGAACAGGTTACTGCATCAATGCCACGAAGAATTAATGCCATTATTGGAGTTAAATGAAGGCCGATTAAATATTATTTTTTATTTTGGTGTATTATTTGACGAAAATCAAATAAATTGAAAAATGCTCTAAATTTTTATTTTTAATTTTGCAGTATGTACATTGATAGAGCACAGTAATAATAAAATAATAAAGTATAACTAAAGAATTGCGTCGAACCTCGCAAGCAATTGTGCTGAAAAATGTGAACGATTATGTTGATACAGTATATGCAGACGGTTGTGCTGGTTGAAGTGCTACGTTGATAGACCTGTTTGTATTACATGTAAAAAAGAATATGTCGAGAAGTATTTATTTACATGAAGCAAAGCAATATTTTAATCTCTTTTTGGTTTGATTTTGTCAGGTATAAAAAAAGTTACGATAAAACTTTTTTATTTTATAGTTGCACTTTAAATTCATCATTGAATAACACTTTTCCCTCGTATTCCTTGATATGTGAGTATAAATTTATTTTTCTTTTAAAAAAATACTCAAATAAAAACCAAGTGTTACTACGCGTGTTGGGAATAGTGTTACTATGCCCGATTGAAGGGTGGGTGGTGGGGGTATTTGTGGAGGAGTGCTCCTCGGGGGCCAGGACGTGAGTCTCTTTTTTCAGAACAATAGCAGACTAAAAAAATGTAACTTTAAGCTTTTATTTGCTTGTTTTTTAACTTTAACAGGCCGGGGGGCAAATCAATCGGTTTCTAATTCTCATCCGCGTCGTCATTGTTATCGATACATCCTCATCATCGTCGTCTTTTGTCATTGTCATTTTTGTCGTCGTCGAAGGTAGATTTGCTAAGTCATCAAGTTCTTCAGCAGTTGATCTGTTTTCTGAAATAGGATTACAACATTTTCATATGCACCATCCGGAATATTACATGTAAATGTATTTATAGTGTAGGTCGTACTCCTTTATAGACATTTCGTCTATAGAATGGTGGTTCACCAGTTACATTCCAAAGCTATAAATATCTGTGTATGGCTTTCCACTTAGCACCTCAGGTAAGGAAGTAAAGACACACATACGCAGAAAGAGAAAAATTTTTTTGCCAGTCAACAATTTATCTGCAATATATTCCTATTCATTTTATCGATATTATCAGCGAGCATCGATTCTAAAATGTTTGACTTAAAAACAGTTTGTAAATTTCAGCGCCAAGAGCTTCCTCCAGTAACACTCAAAATATTTTCTTCTTCATAATATTCTGAATTAAGCCCAAAAGACACGACTGCGACAAATAAATAATCAATTAATCAAATTTGTTTAATAAAAAGTGAAGATAGTAATCACTTGATAGTGAGTTTTTTGTTCTTGCATATTAGTAGGATTTATATTTTGATCTTAAACGTTCTTCCCTAATTTTATTTAATGAACATTACAGAACATAACAAATGCAAAATACATGTAAAAGAAAGGAAAATCACATAACAGAACTAGCTAAAATCTGTTTCTTCAATCAAGTCCACCGGCAAAACAAATCCGTCACAGAAAATGAAGAGTATGAAATCAAAGAAAAATCACGAGACCGTCACGCCCGCTGAAATTCGTCATCATCTTGGTAACCGCGTGTAGAATCTAAATCACAAAGTAAATTTTATAATGATAAACAAATTTCGATATGTTTTACAATTACCTTCGTAACAATCGAAGTATGCCAACACCAGCAGAAATCTCCGGAAAAGAATCTGATAACTGAAGGGTCTAAATATCCGAAATAAATTCAAAATAAAAAATTTTATAAGCATGGTTCATATGAAATATCTAAAATAACAAATGAGCATACATCATGCTCACAATGCCATATCATCAACATCAAGACGCTCTGTTTCCTCTTGTGTATCATCCTCTTGATAAAAGTCTGTTCCTTGCGAGAGAACATCTGGAATGCATCCTTTGCTGGTGAGTGTCAGTTACTTAATCATATGTTGTGCTGCCTGTATACTAAAGACTTCGGCAATGAATGACTCTCATTTGGCATTCCCTGCCAAGTAGTATCACTGTGAATTCTAGCCCCGAAAGCATCTTCCAGTCAATATAGAGCAAAAGTTATTGAAGGTGCAACGCAGTGTGATACATGTGATATTTCTGTACTTGTTGAACTTGCTCACTACTATCTATCTTATTAATAATATAGTTGATGATAACACTGTATTGTTTCTTGCATCCAGCAGCTGGTTTGGCTAATAACATAAGATTTGCATACTCACAATACACATAAATATGTCTCAAATCTCATGATCTTAGTTATGCTGATTATGATTCTTCCAGAGCTAAGTTTTTTGCTCCAAAATAAAGATTACTACAGTGATGATGGAATCATGCTTAAAGTGCCAAACAGTTTTTCTGTTACCATTAGAAACTCTCATTTATTATCTTTTCTGATAAAAAATTCTGAGTTTTTTAAGTTAGAAAATATTTGAGATTCTTCTTCCATAAGCTTGATGAATATAGCTCATTTCTCTCCTGAAGTATAAGACAGCTAAGTGAGAACTTTTCTAAATGACATCAATATATATTGATATTTAGTAACTGATACTATTATTTTGTTATCCTTATTTTTATTATTTCCATTCTCAGAGAAGTGCTTGTTGTCTTGGATTTCCTCACTTTAATCATCATCTCCACTATTTGATTGATTAAGCTAATTATCTATTTCCTTAATATTCTGAGATTATGAGAGTGATAACTATTATCATGGTGATCTTTGTGATGTTATCAATAGTAATAGCAGTTATTGCTATTACTATTATTATTATTATTGTTATTACTATTATTATTATTACTGTTGTTATAATTTTTGTTACTATTGTTGAAATTATTATTATTATTATCATTGCTATTATTATTAGTACTATTATTAATATAATCATTATTCTCATCACAATTATTATCTTCATCTTCCATAGCTCTAATAAATACTAGTGCAGACAGATTAGTGATAGATTCAGATTTCTTGATGAATCTTCTTACTAGCAATATCTAAGATAGAATAGCTAATTGTTATATCAATAAGTGTATCACTAGTGTTCTTATTTTTTTATCAAGCTCAAGTATCTTAAGATACTATTTCTAATTAGACATATATTTTAAGAGCTTGTTTTCTAAAAATAAATAGGTTAATATTATTAATAATTGAATATTTTTATTAAAATCAACAAATATTTATCTTTTGAATTATCATGATCATTTATTTTTAATAAATTCTCAGATTATCACTTCGTGATTCAAACTCTACCTATAGAATATATTTTTTATTAATAATATTAAGTATTTCAAATAGAAAGAAAAAAAGGCAGATTATAATGAGATCTCAGAGTATCTTCTAATATTCTGAAATCAGTATCATTCTTATAGAGATCTTGAATAAGTACTATAACTGATACTCTCAAATCAATTTAGTAAAAATATATTATACTATCTATCAAGTCTTTCTTTATGAGTAGGATAAAATTCTATCAAAAAAAGTGATTTACACAATATAATTATAACTAATACTTGGAATAGTATAGCAACTGATACTCTTAAATAAGCAATACCAGTCAAATCTCTATATAATTATAATCCAATTATAATTCACTCTTTATTTAATCTTATTCATATATCATACAGATATAAAGAGATGTCATTCCTGTTAAAACTTAAACTTGGATTGGCATAGTAACTAATATAAATAGTAAATATTATCAGTTCTTTATACAATTACATCTAATATAATCATATAAAAGAAATATTGACTATATCTTTGTTTATAAATCAAGTTTATTTATAATAATCACAAATTATTTACAACAGAGTTCATGAAATATATACTAGTTATTAGTAAAGAATTAACTATATTATCATAATATAAATTCAGAAATACATGGTATAGTCATGATATATTACAATTGAAATAAATAAGAAAAACTAGAAAGTTTGGAGTAGATTAGAAAATAAGAAGAGAATTATGAATCAAAGATTGAATTGATATTTATAAAGCTTATCATGGCTAGAAATATTACTCATAATAATACTAAAAAAGTTTTATTAGTTTAAAGTTACAAGAATGAATTGTTTTAAATATAAATTATTAAATCTATAAAAATAGGAATTGCAAGTTAAATAAAAAAGATTTTAGTTTTTTTGTTGATATTTGAATAAAAAAGATATAAATTTTGATATTTACTAAAATAGGAAAATATCTAGAGTGAAAGCAAATTACATGAAGTATTCATAATTATGATTGATTAATATAAATAAAATTCTAATTGATTAAGGAAGATAAAGATGATTAATATCATATAATGACAAAAGAATTATGTTTTATTATAATGACAAAAGAATTATGTTTTATTTTTTGTTTTTGTTTTATTTTTGATTTTGATTGTAATTGGATTTGATTTTGATTTTGATTTGGTTTTTTTATAATAATAATTTTTTTTTATAATTTAACTAGTTTATTTTTTTATAAAGATTAAAGATATTAATCTTTTTTTCTTAATATTAGAAAAAAAATATTTTTTTGCTTTTTGATTTAACTATCATATCTATTATCTCTTTAGTAATTATCTTTGATTATTAGCTTTACTATATCTTTAGTTATTATAGTTTCTTTAATATTAAAGCTCATATCAGATAAAAAATATCATTATCTTTTTAATATAAATAATTTTTTAGAAATTTCAATAGAGAATTTTAATGATAATTAATAGCTATTGATAATAAATATTTAGATGAAATGGGATTTATATGAATATATAAATGGTAATATTTGAAAAATTTTTATCTGCTATTTTACAAATATTAAAAATCAAGTACTTGATAAAAGAAAAATATCTCAAATAAAAAATATTGAATAATAAGAACATGATTATCTGATCTCTGTCTTGTAAAGATTAAAATTACTTGAATAGTCTCTTCAAAAATAATTCAAGTAAAATAATATAAAAATATTTCAAATTATATATATTTTTTATTAGAAATTAATAGAATAAAATAGTTAAAAGTCATTAGAAGTTTAGTTAAAATAAAAATAGTTAAAAATTATTTACCTTTAGTAATTATAGCTACTATCAAAGAATATGTAATAATAAAATTAGATTTTGATATATATATATATATGAGTTAATATACAAAGAAGTAATAAATATTAAATATAAAGTTTGTAAATCTATAAAAACTTATCTTATTAGAAATTTGAATTTAAAATTTGATATTTTAAAAGCTATTTCTTATTTAATAAAATAGAAATATCTTGTGAAAATTATCACATCTTCTAATAGTCAATTAAAGATATCATATTTATATATCCAGAATAATTAAAAAAACTTAAATATTATAAGTAATTAATACTTATAGATTTAATACACAAAATCAATTAGTATAATTGATATTTATTTACTCTTTATATCTATAATACTTACAGATATTGAAATATAAGTACTTACTTTTTTGTAAGTAGTGAGAATAAAGATATAATTGCAAAAGTATTAATAATAATTCATAATAAATATTATTACTGATCTCTTTATTATATACTTTCAGATCATAATAATATTGAAATTAAAAATATTAAAAAAATCTTTTCTAATATAACTACTGATAAATAAGAATATCAAATAATTCTTTATGTTATTCATATTATAAAAATATGAATGTAAAGAATTTATAAAAAAAATTCAGAACATTATGATTATAATAATACACAAAAAACAAGAATTAGTTATAAAAGTCTTATATAAACTATTATTAATCATTATTTTATTACTGCTATACAAAACTATATTAAAAAAAACTATGCAAAAAATACATAATAATGAAATTTATGGATTTGTCAATATTTTTCTCTGCTCTTACAAGTTATAATTACAAATCTATTAGAATTCTTTCATAGCAAATTGAAGAGAAAAATATCTTTATTGCATGATTTAATTGATATAAGATTTTTTATTTATTTTATTTATCTATTTATCTTATTTTATATCTAAATTTTTCTTTCTTTAGGTACTGTCTATAATATTATTAATATTAATTATAAAAAAAGATCTGAATCTAAAAGTATTATCTTTAATTTTAATATTAAGAAAGTATCTGTATATGGTATCAGTAAAGATATTTTTGAGAAAATCCATAAGTTTTCCTTCTTATTTCAATAACTAATTATTAAAAAGGCTTATACTATAATAAATAGACTTGAAAAAAGAAAAGATATATCTGATTTAACTTCTTATAATTATTACTACATGTTTTGTAATTAATATTTATTATTATATAAGTATATCTTTTATAAACATATGCATAGAAATAAATTATTAATCACCAATTTATAAAGAATATTTCAGAAAATGTTCAAAGAAAGTGAGTTTGAGATTTATAAAAGTCATGAATCATTTATTGAATATGTGCAAACAGAATAACAAAAAAAGACTGAAGATTGAAGACTTGCTGTGACTGAATTAACTGAAAGAATGTGTGATAGATATTGGAATATTGAAGAAATAAATGATATTAGAGGATGATGGCTTTTATCTCTATGTTAGAAGCCTTCTTGAATTCAATTAACTTGTAATTTGATTAAGCAAAAGAAAAAAATTAAAATTATTAGTATTTAGTTAATAATAAAAATACAGATTATAATAATACTTTCCTTCATTATTAAGACTTAAATAAGTGTTAAAAATTGATATATTATATTAAAAAATTTATTATATTATATTTGTAATAATAAATAAAACTTAAATTCATGTAAAAATTCTTACCTTGTATTAATATTAAACATTATTATTTTCTATCAATAATAATAATAAGAATTATTTAATTACATTTTCTGGCTAATCATAATTCGTATGTTCTAATCAATTATTATTGATTCACGTGATTTGCCCTCGCTTTAGACGAGTTCTAAACGGGAAATATGTGTGCTTGTTTTATGTTTTTATGTGCATAATTAATATGACTTTGTAATACGTGTACATGTATAAACAATATCACGTGATATAAACTACACTTTGTCCAATCGAAAGAAAAATTAGTAGATCTTGTGATTTACATGTACAGTCGCCTCAAAAAGTAACACCCGATCTGTATGTGTAACAAGATCAATAATTTTATATATCCAGATGACTGACATAGAGAATATGAATGCTGAACAAATTGCAAGAAAGATGAAGCATGACCCTATCACAATATAATGATTTATTGTCAAGTATAAAAAGACCAAAAAAATCAATAATTTACCATGGTCCGGAAGACTGTGAACAGTTTAAACCTTACAGTTTGTCAACTGCTAGGAATGTGCTGCATGACTGTGGAATTCGATCTTATATTGCTGCAGAAAAGCCATTTATTTCGGAAAGTAGTGCAATTGCGCATGTTATTTGGTGCGAAAAATATAAGAAAAAAACCCCTTACGATTGGTGGAAGATCATTTTTTCGGATGAATCGAGTGTGGAGATTGGAAAACAATCACGACAAATAAGAGTATGGCAAAATATGGGTGAGAGGTTTAATACTGAGTGTTTATTACCCACTTTCAAAAGTGGTCGATGCTCAGTAATGGTTTGGGGAGAGAAATGAAAGGACTGTTAATATTTTGCGATAAATATAAAGAAAAAAAAGAAAAAATCAATGCAAATACTTATCTTCGAATTCTAGAGACTCAACTCTAACCATTTCACAATATATTTTGTACATTAATAGGTGAAAAAATAATGTTTCAGCAAGATAATGCCCCGATCCATACTGCAATAAAAGTTAAAAAATGGTTTGAGGAAAAGAAAATCAAGATTATGGATTGGCCAGCGAATTCCCCAGATCTTAACCCTGTAGAAAATATTTGGAAGCTGTCAAAGGATAATATTCAAAAGCGCGAAAGCTTTCCAAGAACCGTGGACGAACTCAAAGCTGCCTTAAAGGAGGAGTGGTCGAAATTTGATGTCAATATTCTTAGGGAAGTTATTGACTCAATGCCAAGAAGAATTAACGCGGTATTGGAGGCAAAAGGAGGGCCAACAAAATATTAATTAAATATGAAATAATTTTTTTATGTATAATATGAAAAAATAAAATAAATCGAAATTATATTTTAAGTTTTATGATAATTGAAAATCGAGCGTTACTTTTTGTTGCGACTGTACATGTATGTACTTGTTGCTTTACCATTAAATGCTGAATAATGTAAAACACAACAATAAGTTTACAACAGTAGTTCTAAATATTTTACTAGCGTTTTACTGTTCAAATCTTGCAAATACATCACTTGCTATCATATAATAACATCGTTCGATATATATGAATATATATTCTTACTATTAGTATAAAAAAACATAAAAAATAAAGATAATAATCAATTTATCAAATGCATGTAGTATCTTCAAAAGTTTTATGTAAAACCAGTGTTGTCATGGGACAGGGACACGGACAACGGACGGGATGGGACGTGGACATGTCCGCCAAAATTTTGATGTCCCGGACAATATTATATGTTATGCTTTATTAAGACAGAAAACGTAATAAAATCATATTCTCCTACTAATAATATACAATCAGCTATTGCTATACTCGATCTATACTAGCATTCACTTTACGTATATTATTTGTGACTATGACTGAGTTTTTATATTATATAAATCAACGAGATTTTTAATGAAATGGTAAATCTAGAGGACAAAATAGGCTGGCCAATTTCCATTTAGCATCTTCATCAACAGCAGGATGAGTAATACTCTCTATTTCTAAAATGTCAACTTGATCTTCAATTGTATCCGCTTCCTCTTCCAACATTTCTACCATTTCTACCCACTCTTGAAGATAGTCACCAAATTCAATTTCCAAAATATAACGATAAGGCAAATCATTCTCTTCATTCTCTATTTCCAAATTATTTTCTTCCTCTTCCGGAGTTTCATTTACTGCCACACTTGTGATTGCATCTGCCGTCTCATTTAATGATGCAGTGTCATCATTATTAGAAGCTACTTGAGTTGATATAGTATCGAATAAGGTTGAAAGAGAAATATCTGGTTTACGACAGTGGTTGTAGGTTATATCAGCCCGCAATTTGCTTATATTTAGTGCTTTTGGTATCTAAATTATAAAAATTGGTTATTAAAAGTATAAATAATTAATTATTAAAATAATTAATTGCCGCCAAATGATTTCATTGATTTGTTTGAATAAAACCCATACAGCTCCACAATCATTCCACTGAAGCAGCATTAACACATGCAACAATTCCCAATTCATCAGTTGAATCGCCAGCATAACATCAATATGCCAAAACATCATCATTAAATTGCTGATAGGTTTCGTTATCAAGAGGATACTTTTTCAAATGAAAATTATTAAACTCACGAAGAATACACTTTGGTTCTTTGTTTATCCATGCATGATAATAATAATTCAACCACTTTCCAAAGGTAGAATAGTTGTTATTGGAAATTGTAGATTGGAATTTGCTTATTCTATATCCAGGATGAAGGATAATAGAAAGCAATAAAATTGGTTACTCCCACTCATGCCAGCATCGTTCAGTTTTCAATTAGTTGTGTTGCAAGAATATTGTCATGATATGACATCCAAAATTGTACAAGATAAGCCATACTCAAGACAACTTCAAATAAGTGAGCTTTATCTTGTTGAAGTATGTTGGGTAACTTGCAATATGGAGTAAGCAGGTCGACTAAATGCTTGATTTGATCCCAAAATAGATCAGATACAATAATTTCATAAATTTCTTGATGAATATAGTTATCTCCTGGCCAACGTCGAGATTCACCAAACGGTGGCTTAAATTTAATAGCTAGAATCTAAAAAATAATATTTTAGTAAATTGTTAAAATAAAAAGTACAATTTTATAAATTTACCTCTAGTGCTTTTTGTGTACGTAAAAGAGTAATACACATATAAAATATACTGCATAATCTAGTTTCTCTAGGTGCTGAAATTGTATAAATCTTGTGATAGGTTTCAAATTATTGATCGTGCAATTGACCAATAAAAAATTAGTTGTTGGCATTTTGAAAATAAGTAGTAACTTTGATTTCTTGGTCAATAGTTTTCTTCAATAGTAATGATTCCTTGAAAATTTCTCCAACATAATGATTCAATTGGTGAGTGAAGCATGGAAAAAAAATAATAGATCTTTTTGAAATTCTCAATTGATACCTATAGTATATAAGCTATAAGTATTATATATTTTAATTCAAATAATAGATAATAATATGTAAATTTACCTTGCAGCTGAATAAGCACCAGCACTGTCAGTAACAATAGAAACAACTTTAATATTCATTATTTCTAATTCATTAATCATGCTTTCAGTTTTATTTATAACTTCTTGATGTCTTTCACATTCAGAACTGATATCAAAAGCTTTCCAAAAATAAGGTTTTCCTTCAGATGACAATATAACAATTTCCAAAATATGTTCATTCTTGATATTTGTCCTTCTGTCATATGTTAAAGTTATACCTCTTGCTCAAAGCAACTTTCATAGATTTGTTAGTATCATTAACAAGTTCATTCAAAATTTGCTCACCTAATCTTCAACGATCAGGAAGCACAAGAAGAGGATTCAAAAATTTAAAACATTCTTTTGCTTCTGAATTATTGACCCAATATAAAGACCATCCACAAGAAATCATCATTTGCAGCAAAAGTTTGATAAATTGCTTGTAATTTTCATTTGTCAATGGTCGAACAATATAATTATCCATTGGACCATAAGATTCTGAATGAACTATCACTTTTCGAGATGGAGTAGAAGAATATGATGTACTTGAGGTTGGTCTTTGATTGTTTACTATTTTGAACAAGTTTTATTATTATATTATTCAATCAATTATGAAAATAACAAAAACTTAACATACAGGGTCTCTTGTTTACAGATAATGGAGCAATCAATAGCTCATCGATTTCCACTTGTTCTTCAGATGTAGTTTGATTAAGGAAATGATTACATTTTTTTAAATGTTGTATAATATGATCTTTTTTGTTAGGAAAAAAATTTTTCCCTTCTTCTTCTAAAACGTCAATACAACATTTGCAAAAGGTTTTTAAATTACTCTGATTAATTTTAATATTGGTTTTTATAATATATATATTCAATACAAACGGTAAGGGTGGCATGATCAAAGTTTTATTGTCCGGGACGTCCGTATCCATACAATTTCGGGCGGACAGTGTCCCTGTACATCACTGCGTAAAACCATACTAAAAATAGAGTGTTTACATCATTTGCAAGATATCAATGATCACTATTAATAATGATTATTCCCAGCATGACGCTATTCATGTCTTAACACTGTGGGTAAAATCACTATATCACTATTAATATGAGGTTACTCATATCGATATAAATATTATAGGAACAATATAAATTCCAGGGCTATAATATATTGATTATATTGATATGGCTGTGGCTGACAAATATAATACATCAAACATGGAAGCTTAAAAAATTAACCCCTATTTTGACTATCGCATAATCAACAAATGCATCACGACAAATGTTCCCACAAATATACGATTTATTTATTTATAAAAGGTTTTATTCGCCTCATTTACTTCTCACTTTCTTTCACTTTCTCAATTTTTCTCTTTACTCATTTTTTTCTCTACTTATTTTCTTGTCTATTCATTTTCTTGTCTATTCATTTTCTTGTCTATTCATTTTCTTGTCTATTCATTTTTGCTTGTTTGTTAGCTTTACCCTCCCTTGCTCTTGTTCACTCGATATCCCACTAGTTTTACTCGCTTATTTGGTTGTTCACTTTGCCCACACTATCTCTCGCCTATCCTCACCCTCATGCTCTCACTCTTGTTGCTCTCGCTTGTCACTTGCTCGTCTACTTGCTTTGGTTTACTCGTCCACTCAGTCTTGTTTACTTTATTAACCAAACTCAAACCATCACCAAAAATTCCTTCAATACTATTGATCTGCTAATACGACACAGCCATGATATCAGATTACATGCTTCAGAGTCAATCATCTAGGTAAGTGGGTGCACACACTTGCTAAGTGAATGTATCTTGGTCACGCTCCTTGAAATCTTTTGCGAGAATATCATCGATCTTAATCTGAATCATTTTATGTGAGGTTAATGATTAAATATTCGACGCAGGATAAGGTCGACCTTTTAGATTTGGGTGAAGTGTAAGTTTATATTTGCTTACCTTTTTTTTCGTTGCACACCAGATTTATTTATGACACGTTCCAACATTTCCAAATGAATGATATTCCACATGCATGGTATCCCAACTGCACGGAATCACGCACAAATTACATATAGGTGAGTGGAGTGCACATACTTGCTAACTAATTATCTACGTGTACAATTCCGTTTTGCTCACAACTATTTAAAACGCTTAATTTCTTAGTTTTCTACAAAAAATTGTCTTATTTCCTCTAAAGAAAACTTATAACTTACGCATATATTCCTTTTTTTAATATACATATACTTTTTAGTTTCGATAAAACCGATGTCGGTCGATAATTGGAACCTCGAGAATCTCGCTAAATTTTATGCGAATCAAATGCCAATGGATTTAAAGGCAAGTTTTAGAACGTTATGATTAGAGCGTTGTGATTAGGCTATTAGTTCAGGACACATCATGTAGGCTGAGGTGCTGTGATAGTCTGTCTATTGGCACATCATGTGTGCTAAAGCATAGTGGCGATTATGTTAAAGCGCTGTGATAATATGCTATTAGTTTGCCAAGGCACGTCAGGGGTGCTAAGCGCTACGATGTTTTATGTGGCCTCGATGAGCGACTAGCCGAATTGGGGGATTGCTATCACTCGATCACTTGCTATCCTTGTATATTTGAGGACTTGCTATCCTTATTTTTAAGGGTGAGTAAGCGGACTAGCCTGCCGAGGACGCAAATCATCTAGTCAGAAGTGCTATGACGACTGCTATGGCTCATCATGTATACTAAGCTGTGATGACATGCTATTAGTTGGCCAAGGCATATCATGTGTGCTAATGCTGTGAATGAGTCTACTAATATGCTAGCACAACATAGATGTTTATTATTGCTATGATGAATCAAACTTGATTGATGATGATTCAAAACTTGCTTACCATCCTTTCAATATATAGGACTAATACATCGACTCGGTAACAATTTCAGCCGACAATATATTTGGATCACGGAGCGCAGAATCCTGTTGATGACTTGCCACATTATATACAACTTTCACGCTGTCTCGTTTTATAGGTAGACGTAATTGGATTTTGTATGTTATTGCGGTGGTGGTTGTGTTAATGGTTTTTGTTCTCGTTGATGATGACGATGATAGCTGGCATTGACAATTCTCTTTTATTAATTAATAGGAGCCCTCGGTTTCCTCTCTCTTCTGGTTTTATTTCTTATGACTATAACCTTGATAATTTCGAAGTTTTGATCTTTGTGATTGTTTAACTATAACAAGAAGTTGCAATATGTATTTTTTAACGTATGCTTATGTTTTAACTTTAATAATTCGAATTATTATTTTATTAAATGATTATCCAGATTACTGTATTTAGAATCGAACGCAATTTTTTTTAATCTATCAATTACGAAATTATTTAGAAGTTACGAATATAGTAAAATAAAATTTTGAGTTTATTAAAGGTATTTAACAGTAGTTCATATTTGATTTTTTAATTTAATAACCAACGCCATGAATATTCGACAACTATGTTAATATGATTTAATTAGACAAAATCAATTGTTCAATTATCGAAGATTCTGAATTAATAGATTATTTACAGAAATAACGTACCACTTACATTTCTAATCGTTAATCACCTGATTCTTACTCACATGATCACCTAATTATTTGAAATAATACAGTTCTATAAATTAACACGAAAAAAAAAGATTTTTATCATCTCCATTTTTTCGTAATACCCTTTAATTCTCTAAATCGGTGGTGCAATGTATCGTGGTCATGCTTTTTGAAATCTTTTTGCGAGAATATCTTCGAGATTAATCTGAATCATTAAATATTCGACGCAGGATAAGATCGATCTTTTAGGTTTGGGAGGAGTGTAAGTTTATGTTTGCTTATCTTGGCAATGTTCATTGGAATCTTTTGGGATAATAGCTTTTTTTTCACAACAGGTTTAGCAATTTTTAGCAAATATTAGCTTTTGTTTACCAATAGTGTTCAACTTCTTAAAAAATATAATCCCAACATTTCATGAGTCCGACAAGAGAAGTCCCGAACGTACGAGGGATTTTGTAACAATCATCTTGAATCCATGTCAATTAGTTCATCTCATGATTTTTCAAATTTTACAGTTCATCTTCACCCAGGAAAGAAATGTTTGCATTATGTTGTACCCTATGGCTATTACGTTTTTGTTTTCGATTTGTCTATCTTTTTTGTCGAAAAAACTACTTTTTCATCCTGATCCATTTTGTATGTGTGGGTTCGATTCTGTGCTAAGAAACGACATATATTATTTTACTTTTGATTTCGTGTGGTATACTGATATCATCTGGAAGGTTACAATCTGATACTAGTAGACCTAATATTTTAATTGATGTGAAATGTCAGTTGATATTGAGACTATGTTTGTATCTTATTAAGACATAAAGAAACGTGTTTGTAGCATTTGGATTTCCATTCGATCAATTCCCCAGTTATATTAATGTTCTTTGGAGGGACAATATCTTATGTTATGTTAAAAGTCACACGTTTCAAAATATCTAGGACGCTTAAATAAAAACACAATAGTTCCATGTTTCTCTTTGCATAGGATTATTTTATAAAAATGTTATTTATTCTGTAATTAATGTTCGAAATTTTGAATTTTATGTCATTCAATAAACATAAGTTTTAATATTGCCACTGTTTTTAATTTTAAATAAGAAGAGCGCAATTTATAAAGGAGGGACTGTGATACACAGAGAAGTATATTCAAATGAGTTTAAACAAATATAAAAAAAGGATCCATTAAAAGAGCGTTGCAAGTTATGTGATATCCATCAAAGATTTATTAACTAACGCTTGTTGAACCTAAATATTCGATATTTAATGAATTTTTTTATAATTATCAATAAGCTTTTTAATTATAGAATTTTTTTTATAATTATCAATAAGCTTTTTAATTATAGAATTTATAATATAGATTTGTAGTTAATTATTTTAGATACATACTTTATCAATAAAGTTTTAAAATACTCTACTATTGAGCAGAATTCAAGCAGATTTTCTATTCATATAGTCATTAAATTTGAGAAATTTTTCATTATTATTCTTAAAATAAACAAATTTAATATCATTATTCTAAGTAATATTGATAGTATTAATATTATCTTTAATATTATTTACTTTAATCTATTCTTTGAAATGATAATTCTTGACAAAATAATCAAACTTCTCATAATTATAGCAATTTTAATTATTATTACTTTTATCATAGCTATTATTATTATTATTATTATTATTATTAAATTGATAAGAATTTTTAATATGATCTAGCTCTATTAGTATAAGATTGATATAATTATGAGTATTATTATAAGAAGAGAAATTTTAATTTCTTTATATTTTTGATTTCAATTATTATTATTATTATTTTTAAAAAAATAATCTATATTAAATATAGCAATATTATAATAAATAACAAGTTTTTAGACAGTATTAAAAGTTTCTAGTACTTGATATATTGCTTTTATATTTGTAATAGACTTGAAATAATTAATAAAATACATAACTTAATCTAACTCTTTCATATCTTCTATTTAACTAATAAGATTTTGAATTTGATTTTATATTTCTATATAGTATCAGTTTAATAAAATTAATAATAAAAATATTATTTATAATTAGATAATTGAAATATATTATAGATTTCATCAAGAAAGCTTTTTCAATTTTTAAAATATTATTATTATCTCTAGTTATATATTTTATTTAAATATTAGTAAAAAATTCTAAATCAGTTCTAATATATAGAATATAAGCTTATTTATCTTAAATATTCTAGATAAAAAGTACTATTACCATAGTAACATAAAATTTCTTAATTCCTTAATCTTTCCCTAGTTATGAAAAATTATATTTTATTATAATTTTATTTATTTTATAATTATCCCTAT
>CAJVPS010000323.1:0-27301 GCA_910591765.1 Ambispora leptoticha
AAAAAATTGACTAGAATTAACTAATCAAAAAAGTTTAAGTTTACAGCAATTACAAAATTCTTTCAATTCGTCTGCTACTTCCCAAGCAGGTTATATTCCTTACCTAATTGGAGGAGGGATATTGACATTTTTTTGCATCGTGGTCGTTTCATGATTGATAGGTAAAAAATATCGTAACAAGTAATTATGCTACAAAATGAATCTATTTTAATGGTTGCTGATAATTCAGGGGCTAAAAAATTATTAGTAATTCGTTGTTTGGGAGGATCTAATCGGCGCTATAGTCGCATTGGTGATTTAGTGATTGCTACCGTGAAAAAAGCAGAGCCTAATTCTAATATTAAAAAAGGTCAGGTAGTAATGGCGCTAATCGTTACTACACGAAAGTATTTTCATCGTCATAATAATTCTTGGGTAAAGTTTAGTAAAAATTACGCGGTATTGGTAAAGAAAGAAGACAAGGAACCGGTTGGTACACGAATTTTTGTTCCTTTATTAACTGAATTTGATGAGTGAGGATATAAAAAACTTTTCTCTTTAGCACCTGAGGTTTTATAAATATGATTAAGAAGGAAAGTTAGAATTTAAATAATTTTTTTAAATACATCAAATATGTTAAAAACAAAGTTAAAAAGTGGTGATATGGTAAGAATTATCACTGGAAAGTATCGAGGAACAATTGATTATATTTCTAGGATTGACCCTAAAAATCAAATAGTTTATTTAAAAAAAGCGAATAAGAAAAAGTATGATAAATCAACTCCTGAGAATAAGAAAAAGAGTGAATTAAAGGAAATTATGGTACCTATTCATGTTTCTAACGTTGCTTATTGATTAGAAGATAAAAAAAAAATTACTAAGATTGGCTTTCAAGAAACAGAAAAGAAAAAAGGTGATAAAACTGAAAAAGTAAAAGTGCGGATGGCTCGCAAGTTTAAAGATAAAAAAGGTAATAATTTATTAATTGCCTAAAATTTAATATATGACTATTATTGTCAATAATTGATGAGAGATCAAAAGAAAAGAAATAAAAAAATCAGTGGGGGAAAAGTTTAAGCATACTTCGCCGATGCAAACGACTGATATTGAAAAAATTGTTTTAAATTGCGGAGTTGGGCAAGCAGTTGGTAATAAACAATTTTTAGACAATACGGAAAAAGCTTTGATGCAGATTGCCGGTGGGCAAAAACCAGTTTTAACCCAGGCTCGTAATTCGATTACTACTTTTAAGTTACGAGAAGGAATGCTGATTGGTTGCAAAGTAACCTTAAGAAAAAAGAGGGCTTGAAATTTCCTTTTTGAGTTGGTAAACATTAACTTGCCTTCCGTTACTAATTTTCAAGGCTTATCAGCCAAGAAATTTGACCAGTGGGGCAACTATAATGTAGGAATAAATGATTTAAGTATTTTTCCTACTGTTCCTTATGATCTAACTTTTAAAAATCAAGGATTGCAAATTACTATTGTTTTCAAATCAAATTCAAGTGAGGAAAATAGTTATTTTTTAAGTCTATTAGGTTTTCCTTTTAAAAAGAAAACTAGTTTTTAAAATTATGTTAGTAACCTAAATAAATTTAATCTTTCTTTGGTTATTTTATGAAAATAATATTTAGTATTTTTTTATATTTCAATATTGAAAAGAATAAAAGTTAAGCAAATTATAAGCCTAATGTTCTATAAAAGTAGTGAATGGTTGAGATTTTAATACCAATATTAAAAGCCAAACAAAAAGAGATTTTTGTGCTGACTGATTAATATGAATTAAAAGCAAATTCGTTTTTTAGTTAAATATATAAAATTTAACATATTAATGAGATATAAAGACTTATTAAACACTAATGATATTCTTCATTTGCTAACTACTAAACTAAACTTTGTTTTGAAGCAGATGGGAAAAAGTATTTTTTTTCTCTGCCCGTTTCATGAGGATAAAAATCCAAGTTTAAGTTTTGAGCCTAGTCGAAAAATATTTACTTGTTTCTCATGTAGTTTTAAGGCTAGTGATATTTTTGATTTTTGAGCTCAATACAAAAAAATTAGTCCGGAGGATTCCTTAATAGAAATTAGTAAACTAGGTTATTTTTCTTTGGCTAATTGGCAAGAAAAAAAAAAACAGGAACAGAAGGGCAAGAACAAAATTTTTTATCTAAATTCATTAGTGACTAGCATTTATCAACACAATTTATTTACCGAACCTGGCCAAGGAGTTCTTGATTATCTTAGAAAAACGCGTCATTTAAGTCACACGATGATTGGTCGTTTTTTTTTAGGCTGTACTATTAGTAGTAAACAGTTAACTAATTTACTTTTTCAGCAAAAAAATGATAATTTTTCCTCGGCTGATTTGTTGACTACTAACCTCGTTTTAATAACTAGTGATAATCGAACTAGTGATTTTTTTGCTGAGAAACAGTTAATTTTTCCATTAGCCAATGAAGAAGATAAAATTGTTGCCTTTGCCAGCCGAAAAATTGAGGTTGGGGAAGCCAGCGAAGGAAAGTATAAGTACTTACCAAGTTATCAGTATTATCATAAATCTGCTTTGCTCTACAATTATTTGGGAGCCAAAAAAAGCCGCGAAGAGGAAGTTTATTTAGTGGAAGGATTTTTTGATGTAATTAGTTTAGTTGAAAAAGGAGTAGAAAATTGCGTGGCTATGCTCGGAACTAATTTAGCAGAAGAGCAAATAAAACTTTTAACAAGTTTGCAAAAAAAACTTGTTCTTTTTTTGGATGGTGATAAAGCTGGAAAAGAAGCTACTATTAATGCTTTAGTAAAATTGTTATTGCGAGAAGTTGATTGCGAAGCCATAAAAGGTAATTATGAAGGGGATCCGGACGAAATTTGTCGTCAATATGATAAGGAGGCTATTCAAGACTTTCTTAAAAAGAGAGAAAAGCCTTATTTGTTTGTTCTCGATTACTATTTTTCTAAATGAGAAGTGGCAGAGAATCCGCAAAGGGTTAGTCATTTCATCCGAGAAATAGCCAAAATTTTCCAAAACTTTAAATTGAATATTCAAGATTTTCTAGTTGAGAAAATAAGTTTATTAGTAAAATGAAATAAGGAAGAGGTAGAAACTTATTTTATCAAGCGGAACTTTCCTTTTCCTAATCTTCGTTATTTGCAAATCATTTATTGTCAGGAGATGATTCAAGCGAAAGAAATAATTATAATTCAACTCTGTATTCAAAGTCGAATCTGTTGGATAGTTACCGCAAAAAGTAATTATTTTTTTTCTAATCAAGACAATCGAAGAGATTACTGAAATATTCATAATCATTACAGTTTAGATCCTGCTGGTAACTTTTTTTCCAATAAGTTGGATAAATATAGTGTTTCATTAGAAGAGAATCAGAAGATGCTTGAAACACCGAATAGATCGATCAATAAGATTTTCCAAGAAATAGATCATGTTAAAAAATTTCTACTAACCTATGAGCAAAAATATTACTCTCAAACCTAAAGAGGAAAGAAAATTATTAGAATTAGCCAAAAAAGGCTTAAAGTTGCACAACGAAGAAAAGAAAGTGCCTCCTCGCTTATTGGAAGCGATAAGTTCATTAATTTACTATAACCAAAATTTAGTTAAATACATTGTAAGAGGATATTCATTTTCTTTTTTTTCAGGACAAATCGATTATGAGGATTTAGTGGCTGAGGGAACTACTTCTTTACTAAAAGCTATCGAAAAATTTGATCTTAACAGTAAGAGTCGTTTTGCTACTTATGCAGGTCATTGGATTAGGCAGTATATTCAAACTTTTATTAACAAAAACCAATTTATTAATCAGAGTCCCGTCAATAAAGAAAAAAGAAACGTAATTTTTTATGATGGGAGTTATCAAAATAAAGATGAGCAAAGCAATTCTTATTCTTTAATTGACACGCTTGATGATAGCGAGAATTTAAAGAGTGATAATGATCAAGTACGACAAAGGGATACGGCTATTCAAGTAAATGATCTCATTAATTCATTAAAAGATCGGGAAAAAATTTTGCTAATTAGGTTATTGCATAAAATTATTCCTTCTAATTTACTAGATATATACCATGTTGCGGAAAAAGATGAACGAGAAGAATTAAAAAAAACTATTAAGATTGGTCGAGGGAAAGACCTAAACACTTTAAAGGATTGTTCTCTACGAGAAAAAACATTTAGTAACTTACCGGTTGTTAAGAAATATTTAGCAATGTTTTCGAAGGAATATAAGTTTTCTGAATTAACTAAATTGTTCGACAAGTCAGAAAACTCAATTCGGAAGTTAAAAAAAGAAATTTTTAAGCAATTACAAGATTTAACTAAGGAAAGAAAGTTACATTTACTCCTTGAATAGTATTACAGTGTCAATAATTATTTATAATAAATTATAAAAGTTATTACAAAAAAAATTATATGAAAGCAAAAAGACTGTTGGTTTGAGTAACGGTTATTTTTCTTATGGTAGGAGGAGGATTTTTACTTTACAAAATTTATTCATCATCTAAATTTTCTAGAAGCGATGAAAACGGTAAACTAAACGACCAACAGATAGAAGAATATTTACTTAAAAAAAGGTTAAATTTAAAAAATTATTTTGTTTTCAACCTTCAAAAAGAAGTAAAGCCAGGAAAAGTGAATTTAGGTGGGGTGCTTACTAATAATGGTCGTGGTGTGGTACCCTCTTTATCTCGCCATTTAAGTAAACTAATTGGAGAAAAAAAAACTTGATTAGTTTTCCAAGGAAAATATACTAATGAAACTGATCCTGAATGAAGCGAAGATAAGTTAGATGAGAAAATTAACAACGGAGAAGAATGATACATAATTTTTGATAAAACCCAGGTTAATGAAGAGACTTGTAACTGGTTTGCTAATTCAGCAGGAATAGGCGGGATATCTTATTATGAAGGCTGTACCTTGGCAGTTGAAAACCAAGATAATGTTTGAGTGCTAAAAAGCAAGCAAGGAGCAATAGAAAAAATTAAGACTGACCCATTTTTTAAAGGAAAGATTTAACCCCTACAAGCCAACTTTTAGAGAAATTTATACTATTTCCGTAAGTCTTAAAAGTGTTAGATTATAAATTTAGGCAATGTATACATTTTAATGGTTAGACTGTTAAAAATTGAAGTAAAGGATTTAAGTTTAGTGTAAAATTGTATATAATTACCAAAATTAGTAAAGTAAATGTTGAAAGAAGACAAAAAAAGAGAGAACAGTGTAAGTGCTACTACTTTTAAAAATAATAATTTTACTGTTAAAAAAGAACTGGCATATTTTGCCAAAGATAATTTTTGAACCAAAAATTTTTTTACGACAGCTTCCTCTAATTTCTTAACCGGTTTTCAACCGAACGAAGATGCCACTGTAATTAAATTATTGAAGAAAAAAGGATACACTTGCATGGGCAAAACCGGCTTAGACGAATTTGCTTGTGGAGGATCGGGTTTGTTATCAAATAAAGGAACTCTAGTTAATCCTCATAATCTTCAGCACATCGTAGGAGGTTCTTCTTCAGGTTCGGCGGTCGCTGTGGCCCAAAACTTAGTTCTTTTTGCTTTAGGTAGCGATACTGGAGGTTCTATACGCTGCCCAGCAGCTTATTGCGGAATAGTAGGTTTTAAACCTTCATATGGTTTGATTTCTCGTTATGGTTTAATTCCTTTTGCTTCTTCGCTTGATACAGTTGGTATTTTGGCTTCTCAAGTAGAAACTGCAAAAAAAATTTTTTTACTACTTGCTAAAGAAGATCCTCGAGACCTATTAACCATTGCAAAAAAAAAAAGAGTTAAAGTTTTAAAATCAAATAAAAGAATCGCCATTATTCAAGGCTTAGAAAAGCATTTAGAAAAGGAATTCAAAGAATTATATCACCAAACTTTAAATATTTTGAAAAAAGAAGGGTATAGTATTGAAATAATAGAATTATCCAAGGAATTAAGAGAGAATCTACAACTTACTTACTTGATTATTTCTTGTAGTGAGTTGTTGAGTCATCTAAATGCTTTGCAAGGAATAACTTTTGGTATCAAAGAAAATAGTTCTATTTTTAAAAAGAGAAATACATTTCTCGGCCAAGAAGTAAAGAAACGTCTACTGCTAGGAGCTTATTTTCTAGAAAATTTAGAGTATTTAGAAAAAGCATGAAAATTTCGGGAATGCGTTGATCAATGGGTAAAAAAAACTTTCGCTAAATATAGTTTTTTACTTTTTCCTAGCATGAGTGGTCCAGCTCCAAAAATCAATGAAATTTCTTCTGCTTTTGCAGGAAGCCAGATAATTCATTGGAGCGATAATTTATTACTTTTGGCTAACTTTAGTGGAGTTCCTTCTCTAAGTCTCCCAATTGGAGTTGTCAAAGGATTGCCAGTTAGTCTGAATATAAACAGTGCTTATGGCAATGATCAAGAATTACTAGCAATGGCCGGGTTATTAGAAAAGAAAGTTAAAACTTGCCAATAAAAAGTCATATATGCTGAATTGAATAATACTCCTTATTGTAATTACTATTGTTGTTAGCCTCTTTTCTGCTATTTCTTATTATTTTTCAAAAGACATGGTGAAGTGATTAAAAGGGGTGAAGAGAATTGATGACCGAAAAGATTTGGGTAGTTCGCTAGGTTCAGTAGGTTTTAAATTAAAAGAAATAGTGCAGATAGTGCGAACCATTTCCCGAAATTACCAAATAAAAATGCCAGAAGTGGGAATTTATGCCTCAAACGAGGTTAATGCTTTTGCTACTGGTTCAGCTAACAATACGCTAATTGCTTTTTCTAGTAATTTAATTAATACTATGAATATGGAAGAAATAAGGGGGGTGATAGGTCATGAATTGTCTCACCTTATTAATTATGATTTAAGGAGTATTTTACTAGTACAAGGAATATTTGACACTTTTTATTGGTTATTTAGTTTTTTGCTAGTTTGAGCAATATTTCGGCCACGAAAAAACGAAGAAGAACGGAAAGAAGATGCGGGAGAATTTATTGGTTGGTTATTTAAGTTAATTTTTTTTCAGGTGATTACTAGTATTGTACGTCTGCTAGGCATTTTAATTATTTTTTGATATAATCGTAGAAGGGAATTGGCTGCCGATTTGCAAGGGGCTAAGATAGTAGGGGTAGATAGTATGTTAAAGACTTTGCGGAAACTTTTGTATTTAGAAAACAAAGAGTGGGTAGTTGATGGCGTAGATTTAACCGAGGATGAAAACATTCAACAAGGGGAACCTAACGCTGTTTCTCTATTAAAATTTAATCCTGAAAAGAAAAAAAGAGGCTTATTAGATTTATTTCGTACTCATCCCCTTCTAGAAGATAGGATTAAAAGATTAGAAAAATTGCGAAAGAGAAAACTCGGAATTAGTAATCGTTAATAGATTTAATTTTGCCGAAAAATTAGAAGAAGGAATCTTAATCCTTAAAAATATGGCAGAATTAATATTGTCAATGTTTGACAAAAAGTAATAAATTTAATTGTAATCAATAATTTCCTTTTCGATTCTTTCAACTTGTTGCGCAAGTTGTTTAACTTCATTACAAGCTTCAAAATACTTAATTATTCCTAATAAACTATCTAATAATCCTCATAAACCAAGTGCTATTGAAAGATAAAATATGTATTTGAAATTAGGATTTCGTAAATGAAGTTGATCCATCTCTTCGCTAAGAAAATAGTTCTCTACTGCTCAATGGGCTAAAAAAAGACCAAATCTAAACAAACCATTTCAAATAGCCGAAATAGCTCTTGACTTAGCACGCAGAGCATCTTTTCAAACTTCTCTAATTTTTATATAGTGGATTATTTTTCTATGCTCCATGTTAGCAAATTTTTATAGTTAAATTTGAGGTACACAAAAAATAAAGTTAATTTTCTAAATAAATAAATCTTCTTCACTGTCTCCCGTTTCAAATTCAACTACTCTTAATAATCCGTTATCCCGTCCACCCACATTTCCGTGAACGGTAATGGTTTGATTTTCTTTTAAATTACTGATAACTGATTGACTTCTACTATCAAAGTTTTTTTTTCAGAAAATTAGCATAATTGATTCAAACTGGTTATCAATTTTTTGCCCATTTTTTTCTGTTTCAGTAACTTGTAAAGGGACACGATAAAAGTCATCTCCGTTAATGCTAGTTCCCGAGGCGACTCCCATTTTTAGTCTACCGCGTAAGGTAATTATTTCTTGCTGTTTTATTTCTGTCATATTATTATCATTTTAATTTAGCACCACTTTCAAATTGGCAATTAGGTTACTACTAAGTTTTATTTTTAATACATTTTCGCCTAACTTGTTCAAAGAGTGAAAGTCCATTAAATGGCTTTTTTCTAAGTGGATTCCTGCCTTCTCTAACTCTTGTGAAATTTCTTTAAACCCAATTGAGCCGAATGGTTCTCCTTTTTCATTTTTTTTTAGAGTAAAAGTGAGAATAAAATTATTAACTTTTTTGTATAGTTCTTGCATTTTTTCTTCCGCGAGAACTTTTTTTTGCTCTTGTTGAATTTTTTGTTTTTCGATTCAGGAAATACTTTGTTGGTTATAAAGCATTACTTGTTTATTGGGTAACAAGTAGTTGGTGATAAATCCCCTTCGCAATTCAGTTATTTTGAAACTTTTTCCTCACTCACCATTCTCTATGAGAATAACTTTTTCTTTCTTTTTCATGGTTATTTTTGTTCTTTTTGTTCGACTATCGTGTATGGAAGTAAGGCCATTTGCCGGGCTCTCTTAATAGCTCTAGCTACTTTTCGTTGGCTTTTAGAAGTTAATCTAGAATATAAGCGGCTAACGATTCTTCCCTGATTGTTTATAAATTTGCGTAAAATATCTATATTTTTATAATCAACATATTCAATGTTTTCTTTTAAAAAATAATCGTTTTTAGGATTAATTTTCCTCTTCTTAGACTTGTGGGTTCCTAAATTGTTTTTAGTCATTTTCAGCATCTTTTTCTCCTCATTTTTCTTTGGGTTTAGTAAAATCAATTTTTTCTACTTTTCCGACAATATGGGTAAATTGATTCAGCGGATAAAAAACATTTACTGAGTCGTTATCGAGTAAGATTAATTTTTGGCAAATAATTGAGGAAATTCGAGAAATTTTCTTTCCAATTTCGGAAGATTTTTCCTCTTCCACGATCTTTTTAGTTTGTAAAAATCCTTCTAACAAAATAATGTCATTTTTTTTTAATTTATTTCTAATCTCTTTTATTAATTTTGTTCCTTGAACTCGACAAAAGAAGATAGGTAAATCATTCCCTTCTCGAGGAACTGTAATTCGAAAAGAAAGTACTTCTGCTTCTTCTTTGTCTTCACGGATTTTGAAATCAGTAATTATTTTTCCCAGCAATCTTAGTTGATTAGAAGAGTTTTTATCAATTGTGTCGAAAGTTTTGTCTATTTTAGTAAATTCAATCACTTTTACCAAAATTTGCCTGCCTGATTTTTCATTACGTAGATAACCTTTTACTTCTAATATTTCATCTTTTTTAACTTCAACTTCAATTTTCTTGGCATTTTCTCCTTGAGCAACACAACGCAGGATCGTTGAGGAATTGCTCGGACTAGGAACTAGCAAACTGAAATAAAGTATTAGATCATCTTTTTCTTCTTTATTCTTTAACTCGATTGGTAAAATCTTGCCAACTATTTTAATTTTGTTCAGCATCTTTTTCTTCTTTCTTATATTTATTAATTTTAAGTTTTGATTCTTCGGTTAGGTTAAGTAATAAGTAACGATCGAGAAAACGCTTGGGAATGGTTTGTAAAAGGTCTTTTTTTAGTTCTTGAACTTTTTCTCGTTCTGTTTTGAAGTAAATAAGGAGGTAAGTGGCGGTTGATATTTGACCAATTTGATAAGCAGGTTTTCAATCTTTTTCTTCAATTTTTTCTAACTTATTTTTCCCAAGCACCTTTTCCATCCCTTCTATCAATTGTTTATATTTTTCTTGGTTTTTTTCTTTCTCGTTTAAGAGGCAAAGTAATTCGTAATGGCAGTCTTGTTTTTTTTTCGTCATGCAAAGTAAAAGCAAATATATTTAATTTTATAGATTTATAGAATTTACAGTTTAGCAGTGTTTTTGAGTTGATAAGTTTATTTAAAGGGTAAGATTGAAAGAAAGTTAAAATTGACACTGATTTTAATAATTTTTTTAAATAAGCACAGATAATGTTTTAAAATTATATATATATATATATATATATATATGCTAGAATATTGTTGAAAAAGGCAAAAATGCGAAGCAGAAAATTAGTTGATTATTATTTTATTTTATAAATAAATCTTTATGGCAAACTGTAAATTAAGTGGATATGTGTGAGGGAGATGTTATACTCCTGAAAATTTTAAGGAAGCGAAATTCTGTGAGGGACATGGATGTAGATTTTGTAACTATGCTAATGAGAAAAAGATTAAAAATAATCTCGGGGAGGAAGTGTGTGATTTTAATTGCATTGTAGTGTCTGAAAATCAATATTTTAACAAGCTAACGAGAGAGGAAAGAGAGAGGGAATTAGTTAGGATTATCGAGGAGCAAAACGATAATTTGAAAAAAGATTTAAAAAATATTTCTCTTGCTTTTTTTGAAAAAATTAAAGAAATTGACTTGTGTGAATTAAAAGCCTCTTTTATTCAAAGGAAAATAGGCGTTGAAAGTTTTTTAACTAATTGTCAACTACTTATTGAAAAAAGCCGATTGGGACCTATTGAAAGAAATTTATGAAAAAAAATTTATTCTGAAAATGATTGTATGATTTTAGGAAGAGCGAATTTGGCTCTTTTGCAAGAGAACGAAAAGAGTTTTTTAAGCCTACTTGCTAAACAAGAATTATTAACTGAAAAAGTTGCTAAGCGAGAAACAGATTATGACTTATTACTAAACACCGCTAACAGAAGCGTTAAAAAAATTGAAAAACTCAAAAGACAAAAAATAAAGGTAGATAAACGTTTACGGTTTGTGAGGAATAAAAATAAGGGGTTAATCAATGAAATAGAGCATTTGAGGCAAATCGAGAATGATTTAATTTCTAGTCTTGATGATCAACAAAATATCATTACTAATACCGAAAGATCGTTGGGAGTGAACTTAAAAAAATTGCCTGCCATGCCAGTTGGCAAATCTTTAATTGATTTGATTAATTTTTACCATAACCCACCTATTACTTGACAAATTAGATATATAACTGAAATAAAAGAAGTTCCAGTAGAAAAAATTGTCATAGAAGAAAAACCAGTTTATAAAGAAAAGATAATCATAAAAGAGTTAGAGAATAAGCAACAAAAAGAGAGAATTTGCAAATTAGAAACAATTAATCAGAATTTAGAGCAACGGTTAAAAAATGAAACGAACACGGAACAAGAAAATAAATGGTTATGGCTATTGGTCTTATTCTTAGGAAAGGTTATTATTCTGCTTTTAGTTGGTTTGGCAAGCAACAACAGAAAAAAACCGAAAAATAGGTTAAGTTAACTGTTTTTTCTAAATAATACTAAATTATCTTTAGTAGTAATAAGACTGTTGTTTTTAAGATTTTTTTTGTTAATAAGAGGACTCGAAAAAAACTTTTTTAACTTTTTTAATTCTGAAAGAGTTAGATAACCTACCCCAATCCTAACCATTGGATTTATTCTTGGATTTAGTTTTGTTTTCTTGAAACTAGTTAAAGGTTTTTCTAGTTGTTTGAATTCTTTTAAATATTTAACTATTTCTTTTTCTTCTATTTCCAACTGGATTTTTTGGGCTAATTTTTGTAATTCCTCACTTTTCATTATAAATTATTTTCAAAGTTTAAAGTTTATCGTGGAATTTCTTACTTAAAGACAAAGATAAAGTTTTAAAAAATTTTTAGCAGTTCCTTTTACTTACGAAACATAGTAAAAAAACAATATTAAAACTCTTCTTTAACTTTTTTTTCTTCCTTTTCGGCACTATTTCTGATTTCCTTTTTTTCCTTAACTTTGAGGATGGTATTGGCTACTAGATTAGCAAAAAAGTTAATTGATTTTTCGTCGCGATCATTGCCTGGAATAACGTAATCGACTAAACGAGGATCACAGTTAGTATTACAAATAGCAATAACCGGAATACCAGTTTTTTTTGCTTCACGAAAGGCAGTTTTTTCTTTATCAAGACCAATAATAAATAGAGCATTAGGTTTTCTTTGTAAGTTAATCACTCCTTCATAAATACTGTTTAATTTATCTCTTCTTTTTTCTAATCTTACTTGCTCTTTTTTTATCAAGTTTTTGAAAGTACTTTTTTGGAAAAAACTGTTTAGTCCTTGTAGTTCTTTTAATTTCTTTTTTATTTCCTCAAAGTTAGTTAAAAATCCTCCTTTTCATTTGTTAACAATATAAGGCATTCCGCACCTAATGGCTTGCTCTTTAACACTTCCAACCATTTGCTTTTTAGTAGACAGAAATAAAATTGTTTTTCCTTTTTCAAGTAATGATTCTACGTATTTTCCCAGTTCTTGGCAACTAACAATAATTTTTTGTAAATCGATTATGTGCGCCCGACTACTTTTTTTATAAATATAGGGACGCATTTGTGGGTTTCGTTTGCGGATTAGATTACCAAACTGAACTCCAGCTTCGATTAATTGATTTCTATCAAGATTTAGCATATTTTCTTATTAATGAATTTTATAAATATTGATCTGCCCGTATTGTCTTTGATTATTCGCTTACCCGAGTTAATAAAGATTATAAAAATAATTCTTGAAATCCTTATGTTCAGGAGAAATTTCTATCATATCTTTGATTCTTTTAGTAAAATTATCGTGAAGTCCTCCGTGTCCTTCTTCAAGTTTAGCAGATTTATCGTTGAGTAGTATGGAGTTAATTACAGCGTGGGCTAGTTCATGAGCTATAGTTCCAATTAACTGTTCTCATCCAAGATTAAGTTGTTTTTTTGCTCCAGTTTTTTTGTCAACAATGAACCAAGAGTCATAACGAAAAAAAAGTTCCGGTTTTAATTTAATAGTTATATGGCGGCAAGTTGAATAGCATAGAGATGAAATTTCTGGCTTTCCTCAAAGTTTAGTTTCTCAACGGTACGAGGTTTTTGTGTAATCTTGTTTTTGACACAATCCTAAGGTAATTTTATCATCCTCTTCTTCCCCTTTTTCCTCTTCAGTTAATCAGCCAGCAAATCCTTTTCAAATAATTTTTGCGCTTTTGATGTCCGGAAAGATTTCTTTACATCTTTCAACGTCGCTCTTTCAAGTTTTTTTGGTAGTAGTACGTCCGTCTACTTTTTTTGGCCTAATAAATTTAGCTTCTTCTTTTCAGATTTTTTCATGACCCTCTAATCCTTCGTTAAGAAATATATCATAAAAAGTGGTTAAAAACCAATTTATTTTGTTTTTGACTGCTTCATTGTTCGAGAAAAAGCGTGGCAGAATCGTTTTTCTTCACCTATTTTGTATTTTTAATCTCTTAATGGTTTCCAGTGGGTTAAGTTTTTCTGGCTTTTTTTCCTTTAAAGGCTGCCTTGGCGGCAATAATTCATCGGGTAATAGTTCGAGTTCAAAGTTCTCTTGGGGTGCTTCGTAGTTTGATAGTTTACTTTGTTGATAGTGTCTGTTTCCAAGGAAAAGAGTTACGAGTAGTAAACTTAGTATGCCAAAAAAAGTTACTAAGGATGAAAGAAAAGAAGAATTTTTTTTTTCACTAGTTATTATTATTGTCATGTAGTTTCTAATTTGCTAGTTCGCTGGTTATTTTTTTTTCTACTTCATAATTAATTAGTTTTTGGCATAGTTCTTCCAATTCGCCTTCAATGATAAAATTCAATTTGTTCCAACTAATTCCTAATCGGTGATCGGTAACTCGGTTTTGTGGTCAGTTGTAGGTGCGAATCTTTTCTGCCCTTTCGGCTGTACCAATCACTGCTGAGCGCAAATTGCCTGCTTGTTTTTTTTGTTCGGACTGTAATTTTTTCAGCAAACGACTTTTCAGGATAAAAAAAGCTTTTTCTTTATTGTCATGCTGGCTACGACCATCTTGGGAAGTGGCAATAATTCCAGTCGGCAAGTGAGTGATTCGTACTGCTGAATCAGTAGTATTAACATGCTGACCTCCTGCTCCGCTGGAGCGGTAAGTATCAATTCTCAAATCTTGTGTTCGAATATTTAAAACAACATCTTGAACTTCAGGTAAGATAACTACTGTTGCTGTTGAGGTATGTATTCTTCCTTTACTTTCGGTTTGGGGAACCCTTTGTACCCGGTGAACACCGGCTTCATTTTTTAAATGATTAAAAACTTTATCTCCCTTTACCAAGAAAGAAACAAAAGTGAAGTTTCCGGCGTGATCTACTTTGCTTTCCACCATTTCAACTTTTCACCCTCGACTTTCTGCAAATTTATAATACATACGATAAAGGTCACGTGCAAACAATCCTGCTTCGGTTCCTCCAGTTCCAGGACGAATTTCGATAGCCACGTTTTGTTTAGTTCCTTCTTCTTCCATTATTTGCTCTTTGATTTTTTCGATAATTCTAACTTTTTTTAATTCTAACTTTTTAATTTCAGTAAAAAGGTCCCTTTTTTCTTCTTCATTTAACTCTAAAATAAATTCTTGATACTCTTTTTGGCTCTTATTTGTTTCATCGTATTCCTGTTTGCTTGCTAGTAACAAATTTTTGTTTTTAGTTACTAATTTTCGAGCAAGTTGATTTTTTTCTATCTTTTCTAAATAGTCAATAATCTTTTCTTCCAACTTTTTGTTATTTTCAGTCAGTTTCGTTTCCATGTTTTTCAGTAGTTTCCCAAACAAAATTTTAAATTTTGTTGATAATATACAATTTTATCTAATTATTTTTCCTCAGTTAAGTTACTCTACAAAATTATTAAAAATCGCGATGAAAGTAGGAACCAACTGAGTTGAACAATTTAATTGTTTCCTTTCTTTATCGAAACGATTATTGTTACGCCAATAGTGAAAAAGATGGAGAAAAAAATATAAAAAAGAAAAGATTTAGTAACTTTTTTTCTCGCCTGGCTTCTTTTTTGGCACACCGACGACAAAATACTCCACCTCTTCCTCCGCTTTCTCATCCATAAGCTCATCAATGAACAGCACTACCTCCCCTATTAACTTCTTCCCCTTCAGGAATTTTTTTGTAGCATCTAGTACACAGCATGTTATAAGGATTTTTATGGATTTGTTAGTAATATAGATTATATGTTAGTTATGGTTAGTTAATAAAGGCAAAGGTGGTTAAAGAGCGTTTTGAGATTAAAATTTTATTAATAAATTAGCGTGCGAGTATAGTTCAACGGCTAGAATATTAGACTGCCAGTCTAATGATGCGGGTTCGATTCCCGTTACTCGCTCCATTAATGGCGAATATGGCGAAGTGGTTTAACGCACTAGTTTGTGGAACTAGCATTCGTGAGTTCAATTCTCACTATTCGCCCCATTTTAAAAGAAAATTGATTTTTTTACTTAAAATAAGTTAATTATATTAATAAAATTAATAAAATAAACGTGTAAGTAAGATGTTATGATTGTGGAAAAATGGTTTCGCAAGGTGAAGCCATTAAACAAAGAGAAGGCAGTGGTAATTTAAGGGGCAGAGATTATGGTCACAAAAGTGGTTGAGGAGGAGGAGTTGGTCATTGCGAAGTGTAGGAAAGAGTTATTGATTATGTATTGCTTGCGATCGAAAAAGAGAAGCAAATCGTCGTTTTTGGACCTTAATTATTTTAGGGAGTATTTTAGGAGTGATGCTAGTTGTTTTAATGTTTAATCAACGTTATTAATTAATTCAATAAATTTTACTTGGTATGAACAAGGAAAAAGAAAAGGAAATTATCGCAAAGTTTACCGAAAATCTTAATCAGAAAGAAAAGGTTAGCGAGTTAGCCGTTATTGGTCGAGAAAAAGAAATTAAGGAGTTAGTTTATATTTTATCGCGGATGCTGAAAAATAATCCGTTATTAATTGGTTACCCGGGAGTAGGTAAAACGGCAATAGTTGAAGGACTAGTGCAAAAAATCAAGCAAGAAAAAGTTCCTGATTATTTAAAAGGTAAAATCATCTACCAGTTAGATATGATTTCTTTAATGGCCGGAACGAAGTTTCAAGGCGAATTGGAAGAAAGGTTAAAAACTATTTTTAACTTTATGAGTCAGCCAGAAAATAATGCCATTCTTTTTATTGATGAAATCCATTTGATTGTAGGGGCTGGTCGTAGTCAAGGGGCTCTTGATGTTTCTAATTTGTTAAAGCCACTGCTTTCGCGGGGTGAAATTCAATGTATCGGAGCAACTACGCAAGCCGAGTATCGTCAGTATCTAGAAAAAGATGAAGCTTTGACTCGTCGTTTTAGTAATGTAGTTGTTTCTGAAACAAGTTTTAGTGATACGCTTATGATTCTTTATGGTATTCGTAATTATTTAGAAGTTTATTACGAACTAAAAATACTTGATGAGGCTTTGTTTTCGGCGGTAAAATTTTCACAGCGTTATCTAACTACCAAATATCTTCCTGATAAAGCTATTGATTTGTTGGATGAAGCTTGCGGAAGGATAAGGGGTGAAATGTGATATGAACCTGAAGAGGTTACCAATACTCGGAGAAAGTTAAGAGAATTAGAAATGAAGGAGATGGTAATTTCTAAAGAGGAAGGAAAGCAAACTGAGTTACTTATTCTTCGTCAAGAAATCTCTAAATACCGGAAAAAATTGAAAGACTTAATGGAACAAGATGAAAGGGAGAGTAAAATTATTCAAGAATTAAATAAGGCTAAAAGAGAAAAAGTTCAAGCAGAAAGGGAGTTAATTAATTGTCAACAAAAAGAAGTTGATTTGACTAAGGCAGCCAAGATAAAGTATTCTATTTTTCCAATAATAGAAAGCAAGATTGATAGATTAGAAAAGGAAGCTGGTACCAATACTCTGAGAAGATATTTTGTTAATAAAGAAGATATTGCTTTAACCATTGCTAGGAAGTGCGATTTACCTGTGGGAAAAGTATTAGTTGATGAGCAGCAAAAATTGCTTTTTCTACCGGCGATCCTACAACGGAGAGTAAAGGGTCAAAATCAAGCTTTAAGAGTAGTTACTGACGCTATTTTTAGAGCGCGATCAGGAATACAAGATCCTAGTCGCCCCTTGGCCTCTTTTTTGTTCGTAGGGCCAACCGGAGTAGGAAAAACTGAGGTAGCGCTAACGATTGCTGAACAACTTTTTGATCAAAGCAAGAACCTTATTCGTTTGGATATGACTGAATTTTCGGAACCTCATTCGGTTAGTAAACTGATTGGTTCACCGCCAGGTTATATTGGATTTGAAGACAAGCCGCGTTTAGAAATTGTTCGGGAAAAGATGAATAGCGTTTTGCTCTTTGATGAAGTAGAAAAGTGCCATCCAGAAGCACTGAATATACTTCTGCAAATACTAGATAATGGTTTCCTTACTTTAGCTAATGGTCAAGAGGTTAATTTTCGTAACACGATTATCGTTATGACTACTAATTTAGGTTCAGAGTTATATTTTTCTGGAAGAAATCAACATGAACTAAAAGAGGATTTAGAGTTTAGATTAAAGGATTATTTCCGCCCGGAATTTCTGAATCGGTTAGATGAAATAGTATACTTTAATCCTTTAACCAAGGAGGTAGTGCGAGAGATTATTGTTAAGGAATTAGAAGCGTTTATTCAGCGCGTTACTCAGGAAAAAAATATTAAATTAGAATATAGAGAAGAAATGGTGGAAAAAATCTTTCATCAAGCTTACTCAAAAGAATACGGAGCCCGACCCATTAAGCATTATATTGAAAAGGAAATAGGGACGTTAGTATCACGAGGAATTATTTCCCAGTTTCTCCAACCAGGTGGTCATTTTCTTTTAGATCTTGAAAAAGATACTAATGAAATTAAAATAACTACCTTATCTTTGTTAGAACAGAAAAAAAATTTTTTGAAATAACCAAAACAAAAGTATGAAAAAATTAAAAATTATAAAAAGGTATGAGTAAAAAAGAGGAGAAACAAAAAGAAAATATTTTAGCAGAAAAATTAGAAAAAAAAGAGATTAAAGAAAAAAAACCAGAAAATAAGCCGGAAGAAAAGAGGAAATATGAAGAAGAAATAGAAGATTTAAAAAGAAATAAATTACTACTTTTGGCCCAGATAGAAAATCAACGTAAAGAATTTGAACGGCAGGTAGGATATGCATACAAATATGGTGGTAGATTAGTTATTGTCCGAATGCTTGATTTTTTAGTTGCCTTAGAAGGAAGGGCTTTAAAAGCGATGCAAGATGATCTTAAAAATGCTTCTAAAAGTAAACCGAAAGACCCTGAATTGATTGATAAATTTAAGAGCCATTTAACAGGAATGGAAATAATTAAAGATAATTTCAAAAAAAGTTTGGAAGAACAAGGAGTAAAAGAAATAGAAGTTGAAATAGGAAAAACTCAAGCAAATGTTAGATATCATGAATTGATAGAAGAAATAGAGGTTGATAATTTCTCAGAAGGAGCTGTTGTTGAAGTGGTGGAAAAGGGATACTTTTTTCATGAGGAAGTTCTTCGGCGAACTAAGGTAAAAATTGCCAAGAGACCAAAAGTAAAATAATTAAAAACATTAATAAATATAGAAATATGAGCGAAGAAAAAACAAAAAATATAAGTGATAAAATTGTTGTTGGTATTGACCTCGGAACAACTAATTCGTGCGTTGCCATCATGGAAGGAAGGAATCCTCGAGTATTAGAAAATCCGGAGGGTAAACGAACTACTCCTTCTGTAGTATCAGTTGATAAAGAAGGAAATATTTTAGTAGGGGAAAGTGCAAAAAATAACGCTGCTTTTAATCCAGATGAAACTATTTTTTCTATTAAAAGTAAAATGGGGACTAAGGAGAAAGTTAAGCTAGGCGGTAAAGATATGACCCCCGAGCAAATATCGGCCATTATTTTACGTTATTTAATAGGTTATGCCGAAGAGAAATTAAAGAGTGAATTGCAAGGAAAAAGTTTGGCAAGGGTGGTAATAACTATTCCAGCTCGTTTTGAAGATGCGGCTCGGAAAGCAACTGAAAATGCGGGAACAATTGCTGGTTTAAAAGTCGAAAGAATTATTAATGAACCAACCGCTGCTGCTTTGGCTTATGGACTTGATAGAAGCGAAAGAGACCAAAAAATCTTAGTTTATGATTTAGGAGGAGGAACTTTTGATGTTTCAGTTCTCCAGATTACCAAAGGAAAAGAAGGTGCAACTTTTGAAGTTATTTCCACAGCAGGTGAAAAATTAGGGGGTGACAATTTTAATCAAAGGATATTTAATTATGTGTTAGAAGAATTTAAGCGAAAGAATAATATTGACCTTCTTGCTGAAATTAAAGAAGAAGCGAAAAACGAAACTATACTAAGGTTAAAGGCAGCCAGTGAAAAAATTAAAGAAAAATTGTCGGGAAAATTAACTGAAAGATTTGCAGAAGCTTATATTCCTTTGAAAAGTGGCAAGTTAGTTAGCATAGATATTGAGATTACACGAGCTAAATTTGAGGATTTAACTAAAGACTATATGAAAAAAACTCTTGAAAAAGTGGAGGAAGCGCTTCGTGGAGCTGAGAAAAAAGAAGGAAAAAAAATAGAAATTGATCAAATAATTTTGGTGGGAGGTTCGACTCGGATGCCAATGGTAGAATCTCTTATTAAAAGTCGGTTTGGTGAGAAAAAAATTAATAAATCAGTTAATCCGGATGAAGTAGTTGCAGTAGGTGCGGCAGTACAAGGAGCTATACTGCGTGGTGACATTAAAGATGTACTTTTATTGGACGTTACTCCGCTTTCATTAGGGATTGAGACCGAGGGAGGTATTTTTACTAAGTTGATTGAAGGTAATACTACTATTCCAACTAGGAAATCTGAGATTTTTTCTACCGCTGTAGACAACCAACCTAGCGTTTTTATTCGTGTTTATCAAGGAGAAAGGGCTCGAGCTCAAGATAATAAGTTATTGTCAGCTTTTGAATTAACGGGAATTGAGCCAGCACGGCGCGGTATTCCACAAATTGAAGTGATTTTTGACATTGATGCTAATGGGATCGTTTCAGTTTCTGCTAAAGATAAAAAGACCGGTAAAGAGCAGTCGATAGTTATTAAAGATAGCCAAAGTTTAAGTGAGGAGGAGATTAAAAGAATGATCAAGGAAGCGGAAGAAAATCGGACTAAAGATGAAGAGTTAAAAAGTAACTTGGAAACGCTGAATCGAGCTCAGGCTTATTGTTACACTTTTGAAAAACAAATTGAAGAATTTAAATCTCACAAAAATTTCAAGGAGGATGACCCTCAATTCCAAGAATTTAAGAAGTTATATGAAGATTTAAAAAAACTAACTGAAGAAAAGAATTATCCAGAGTTGAAGAATCAACTAAACAAAGTTGATGAACTAATGAAACTTTCTAACGAATTGATGCAAAAGATGCCAAAAGAAGGTAATGATGAAGAGGTTATTGACGTTGATCCAAAAAAAAAAGATGATGATAAAAAATAGTTAGATAATTTTTAATAAAATTGTAATTTTTATTCTGAAAAATGTACTAAGTATCCTTTTTCAACGATTGTTGGTTAGATAAGAAATTAAGTTTTTTTGAGGCTTATGGTGATTTTTTATTGAAGGCTTAGTATTTTTCAGTTTCTTTGATGAGAGCAGTATCAAATATATTTTGCTGATTTTCAGTTTTCAATAGATTTAAATTAATTAAATAATGAAGAAAAAAAGTTACTATGATGTTTTAGGAGTATCAGAAGGTGCCTCAGAGGAGGAAATTAAAAAAGCCTATCGCCAAGCGGCCTTAAAATGGCATCCCGACCGGCATCCTCCTGAAAAAAAGACCGAAGCGGAGGAAAAGATGAAAGAGATTAATGAGGCTTATGGAGTTTTAAGTAATTCTGAAAAACGCCGGAATTATGACCAATATGGAAGCGAAAATCCTTTTGGGCAAAATGCTTCGACGGGAGAATTCGGACAAGGAGAGTCAATTTTTAAAGATATTTTTAATACTTTTTTTGGCAGAGGAGCAGGCTATTCTGGGCAAGAAAGTTATTCTGGAAACCAAACTAAGACTCAAGCAGGAGATGATATTTTGATTGACTTAATTTTGACTTTTAAGGAATCAGTACTAGGAGTAAAGAAAAAAATTTCGACTTATCTAGAAAAAGCGTGCAATATTTGTCGACAAACTGGAGCTGCAGCTTTGTCAGATGTGGTGGATTGTCCGGCTTGTCGAGGAAGGGGGGTGGTTAACACTATTCAAAGAACTATTTTGGGAACTATTCGTAATCAAGTTACTTGTTCACAGTGTCAAGGAAGTGGTAAAAAAATCAGAAAAAAATGCGGATATTGCGGAGGAAGGAAGTTCACAAAACAAAAAGAAATTATTGAACTTAGCATTCCGCGCGGAATTCAACTAGACAAGCGGCTTCGTTACCAAGGCATAGGTAATGATGGTTGGTATGGAGGAGGAAAAGGTGATATCTATGTTAATATAAAGGTAAAAGATAACCCTTACTTTCAGCGCAAAGGAAACGATATACATGTTAATTTACCTATCTCTTTTTTAGATGCCATTTTAGGGGGAAATTTAAAAGTAATTACTCTTGAAGGGGTGGATAAAGTAGAGATCGCGCCCGGAGTTCAAAACGGAGATAGGCTGACTTTGCGTGGTCGTGGTTGTTATCTAGGGATAAATAGTAATGGGCGAGGAGATTTTTTTATTTGATTGCAAGTGAAGTTACCAAAGAAAGTTACTGGTTCAACTAGCGAGATGCTTCGTAAAATACAGAAAGAAACTAACTGAAATCCTAATGAAGAATTTATTGAAAAAAATAAAGATATTGCGAATAAATAAAAAGTAAGATTTGTTTTTGCGTGTAAAATATAATATTAAATATGAATCATTCAATTATTCAATCAGCGGTGGAAAATTTTGATAAGTATGAAGGGGAATATTTGTCGCTAACGAAGAGTGTAAATATCTGTAGAAATTCTTTAGTTGTAACTAATCTTAGTTCTGCGGAAAAAAGTAAGATGTGAAAAGGATTGCTCGATCAAATTGAGATAGTGGTTGAAGAAATCGAAGCCATAATTAGTAAGTTGAATAGCGTTGATTTTGCGGAGGAAGAAACCATTCTTGAACAAGAAAGAAAAGTTATGATTCAAAAATACAGTGACTTGAGAGAGGATTTCAGAAAAGAGAAAGAGGGTGTTTCTCGGCAATTAGAAAAGAGTACTGTTTCAGTGACTCCTTTACAACAAAAAGTTCCAAAAGAAGGTTATTGTTATTTCTGTGATACAAAAATTTCTTTAGGTGTTCCTTACCAATTTTCTAAAGAAGAACAAAAAGTTTTGGAGGTTGAAATTGCAGAGAAGGCGGGATTTTGTTCGAAAGAATGTTTGTTAGGTCATTGTAAAGAGTATAAGAAGAGGGAAAATCTCTACCGAGAGGAAGAAAAAAAAGTTGAGCAAAAAATTGAAAATGATAAAAAATTGGTTAGTCGAATTCATTTAGCTATAGGAGATTTGAGAAGCAGATTTAGTAAATTAGTAAAAAAAGAAAAAGAGTTAGAGATAGAATTAGAAATTAATCCTTTTCCATCAGAGGAAAAGGTAGGTTTTATCCGTAGCATAGCACAAAATTTAGGTTTGGCAAGGAAAAAAGTTACTCCTAATGAAAAACTAGCCAAGATCAAAAAAGAAAAAAAGATGCTGGAAACGAAAATAAAGGAAAAAGAAAATTTTTTACAGCAATCTTTGTTAATCTTGAAGATTGATGAGAAATTTCAAAAGGCGAACAAGGTTTCAAAAAAAATTTTTTCTAATCGAAAGGTTGTTGGAACAAGGGACGAGGAAGAAATTGATGGTGCTGAATAATAATTTAATATGGCAAGAAAAGCATTAATTGTTAGATCTAAAAAAACTCCAAAGTATTCTACGAGAAGAAATTATCGTTGTTTGGTATGCGGTCGTCCACGATTTGTTTTACATTTAGAAGGCGGTCAAATTTGTCGTATACACTTTCGTGAGTATGTTTATCAAGGACTTTTGCCAGGTTTTAAAAAGGCTTCTTGATAAAGTAAGGTATTTATACGCCGTGATTGATAAGTAATATAATAAAATATTAAATATGACGTTTTCTGATCCAGTAGCTAATATGTTAACAACTATTCGTAATGCTAATATGCGAACATTTCGTAATGTTGTTTTTCCTTATTCTTCTTTTAAATGAAAAATTTGCAAGAAGTTGGAAGAAAATAATTTTCTGTCTCATTGTTGATTTGATGAGAAAAATAAGAATATCAAAGTTAAAATTAAATATTCTGATCAATACAGTAACGTTCATGAAATAAAAAAAATTTCTAGTTCTTCTCGGCATATTTATCTAAAAGTTAAAGAAATAAAAAAATATTGTCGAGGCCGGAGTATTTTTTTTATTTCTACTCCATTTGGATTGCTGACCCACCATGAAGCTTTAAAAAAGTTAACTGGTGGTAAACTCATTCTTTCTATTAATTAACTTAAATTACTCTTATGTCAAAAATTGCCAATCGAATTATTCCAGTGCCGCTAAATGTGAAGGTGGTTGTGCATAAAGAAGAAGTTGTTGTCGAAGGTCCGTTGGGTAGAGATGAAATTTTTTTTCCAAGGGGATTAGAAATAGTTAATAAAGAGGGTAAGATATTTATGAAATCAAAAAATATGGCTCTAGCAGGAACTCATAATTCGTTAATTTATAATGCAATAAAAGGGGTAACGGAAGGGTATCAAGAAGTTTTGGAGGTAAAAGGAATTGGTTATAAAGTATCTTTAAAAGATAATAAGTTAGAGTTTTTGCTTGGAAAGTCTCATCCAATTTTTTTAGATATTCCAAAAGGAATCCAGGTGAAAACAGAAGGAAATAAAATAATAATTAGAGGAATAAATAAACAGCGGGTTAGAAAGTTTGCGGCCAGCGATATCAAACCATTACGTTTACCAAGTGTTTATAAGAAGGCAAAAGGAATTTATTATATCAAGGAAGAAGAGAATATCAGACTTAAGCCTGGAAAATCCTTAAATAAATAATAAGTATAAATATATGACGAAAATTATAGAAAAAAAAGTTCGCCGACAAATACGAAAAAGAAGAAGTAATTCAATAAAGGGAACTGAGCAAAAGCCGCGCGTAGTTTTGAGTGAATCTAATCGTTTTTTAAGGGTGCAGGCTATTGATGATAAGGTAGGTCGTACGCTTTTATATCTCTCAACTGCTGATTTAATTGAGGAAAACAAAAATTTTTCTCGTAAAAATAAAGAATACGCAAAAAAGTTAGGAGAATTATTTGCGGAAAAATTAAGGAGAAAAGGTAAAGAACAGATTGTATTTGATCGCAATGCTCGTCTTTATCATGGAAAAGTAAAAGTGTTTTGTGAATCAATGAGACAACTAGGAATTAATTTTTAATGGAGAAGGAAAAGGATAATTTAAAAGTAACCGAAGGAGAAAAAAAGCGCGGTTCGAACAGATTAGAAAAAAAAGAAAGAGAGTTTGAAAGGAAAAGTCAATATGTTCGGCTTAAAACTGAAAAATTAGAAACAAAAAGACCGGTAACTGTCACTAAAGGTGGACGAAGATTTAGTTTTACCTCATTGGTCTTAGTTAAGGACGAAGAAAAAAAAGCGATTGCTTTTGCTTGTGGTAGTGGTAAAGAAGCGATCAGTGCTTTTCGTAAGTCGGTGCGGAAAGCTCAAAAAAAATTAATAACTTATTTTTCTTCTCCTCCACGCACTATTCCTCGTAATATTATAATCAATTATAAGGCTACTACAGTTTTTATGAAAGCAGCTCCGCCTGGCAGCGGTATTAAGGCTGGTGGAGTGCTTAATAAGTTATTTAAGTTCCTCGAAATAAAAGATATAAGTACAAAAATAATTGGTTCGCGCCGAAATAAATTGAATGTTATTCGAGCAGCTTTCATAGGCTTAGATAAATTAACTGGAAAAAAATATGATTACTAATAATTACTTAACTACTATTGTTAAGAAAAAAAAAATCGTTGGTCGTGGTGAAGGTTCAGGAAAGGGAAAAACCTGCGGACGAGGGCAAAAAGGGCAAAAGGCTAGAAAAAGCGGTCACACTCGTCCGGGATTTGAAGGGGGGCAAACTCCAGTTTATCGACGTTTTCCTAAGCGCGGTTTTAAAACAAAAAGTTTTTCTTATCAAGTGGTTAATTTAGAAAAACTGGAAAACGATGCAAAAGTTGTTAATGGGCAAACGGTAGACTTCACTCAGAGTAAGTTTCCTGTAAAAATATTAGGAAAAGGCGATTTAACTAAGTCTTTAACAGTTAAGGCTTCTTTTTTTTCCCAGGCTGCTCAAGAAAAGATAGTTAAATCGGGAGGAAAGTTTCACATAGTGGAAAGGTAGTTATGGCAACTAGTAGTAGAAAAAGGAGAGTTAGGGAGCAACGTTATGCTTTTTTTCTAGCTTGTTTAGCAAGTGTAGTGGGGCTAATCTTTTATATTTTTGGCAGATATAGAATTCCTTTTCCTAGCCAATGATTAACTAATGTTCGAGAAGCGGAAAAGAAGTATAGATTATTCTTTTTAGGTATTAATGCTCAACTGCAAGTTAACTTTTTTTTGGGATTCTTTTTCCAGTTTTTTCTCTCAGAAAAAACAGATCAAGCCAAATTCAAAAAGTGACGTTATTGAATTAACAAAGTTTTGGTGTTTATTTTTTCTTTAGGTTATGGGTTGTTTAGTTTTGAAGATATTTGAAAGAAGAATAGTTGAGGTGATATTCTGCTGTTGTCACTTATTATAACAGTGGTTAACTGTTGTTTATTAGAATTACTTACTCAATTAATGAATCAGTATGGGGTCTGTAGTGCTCTTAATCTCATGTTGTTAGTAGAATTCTTACCATTTGGCCTGTTTCGGGGCGGGTGAAGGCCGCTTAGTTTTCTTTATTTGTTTTTTATTACGGTTTTCTTTATTTGAATAACCAATTTAAAATGAGAAACTCCAATTGATACCAACACTCTTTATAGTCAGGATAATAAATTGTTAAAGAAGAAAAATTCTAAACTAGGTTTCAAGTTAAACTTTAGTTTTATGCCATTAATTTATCTTTCGCAACTTATTTCTTTTTTTTACAGTCTTTATCTTATTAAAGGAAAAGTAAATTGATTTAAGTTTGGTGATGTAACTGCAGAGTGAGGAAAAGCTCAAACGGAAAAAAAAGAACTGGAGAATAAATTAGGAGAAAAAAAAGGGTTCTGAAGTTCTCTTTTTATTCTTAATGACAGGAAAAGGATTTTTGCTTTTAAAGATATTTGGGCTTGAATTAATGAAGCAAAGTGAAAAATTTTCGGAGCACTTTTTTTTCTTGTACTTGTGCGTTGGCTAGCAGTTTGGTTGCAAATGAGATTTGTGAATTGAAATCCAAAGGAAGTTAGCAAAGATTTGCGGAAGAAAGGGATCTATGTTGATGGAGTACGGCCTGGTCGTCCAACTAGTAATTTGCTAAAAGTGATAGTTAATAAACTTGTTTTTTTGTGGTGCGTTCTAGTGCTTTTCTTTAATGTTGTTTTTGATAATCTCTTTACAGATTTAGATTTATCTTTTTCTAATTGATTTGGGGGAGTAAATATTGGAGTAGACTTAATTAAACAGATAAGGACCAAATATAGATACATATACGCTAATTAGTATAAATCAATCTATTTTTGTCTATATTATAGTTTTAGTTTTTGATATATGTAGATCTACATGTAGAAAAATATTATTTATAAGCAAAAATGAATATGAATAACCATAATTATGTATCCAATCGAGAGAGAGAGAGAGAGAGCAATAAACTTTGATTAGGAATAATCTGCGGAGTAGTTTTGCTAGGAGGAATTGGAGGAGGAGTTTATTACTTTGTTAAGCAAAATTCTGAAACTAAAAGTCAAAGTTTTGAAGAAAGAATTCAACAAGTCTGAACTCAATTAAGTCAAATCGAAACTTTTCTTAATCAACCTGAAAATGCTGATAAAAAACTGCTTCATTCGACCCTGTTATCCGCGCTAAAAACCTCAGTTGATAATTTTTCCTCTTTGCCTGAGGAGAATAAAGAAAAAACTCTTAAAGATTTGGAACAAGAAGTTAAACAACTTAACCAAGCATTAAATTTACCCAATAACCCTGCTCCTGATCCGCAACCTAATCCGGATGAAACTCTTGACCAGTTAAAAACTAGAGCTACTACACAAATAAATGAGGCGATTAATTCAACTAATGGTTTAGGTTGAGCCAAAATAAAAAAGGAAGAATTA
>CAJVPS010000324.1:0-27298 GCA_910591765.1 Ambispora leptoticha
TTTATATCTTAAAATATATTTTTACAAAAATATTTTTAAAATTACTTATTAAAAATATTTTTAAATAATTTTTTTTTAAAGTTATTTTGTGTAAATACCTAATCCAACACATTTGACGCAAAATTTCGCAAAATTTTATTAAGCTAATATGCCTTGTGCTATTAGAGAATCTTGTTCGTAATATCCTAAAGAATATATTTACAAACATTGGATACTTCATTATTAAAATATAGACGAAAACGTTACGCGCCACTACTTTCGCCAGGGACTGTATATAATTACATATTCATCTGTTTTAAACAGTACATGTTTAAATAATGCACTTTCAATTTATAATGTCTACTTGCATAATTTACAAATTAGCGGTTTGAAAATATTTCACACTAAGATCGCATATGGGCGGATTTTAATTCCACACCAATTAACTTTAGCCAAAATTATCAAAATTGGCCAAATTTTTAATCAGCCAAATTATATTTTTCATGATATTTTTAAAATGAAAAAATTAGGTGATTTAATAATCGTATTATAAGAGCAATCTCTCGCACACGCTGTATTTGGAGAGGGATACTGTTCAATCCTCATAATCGTTTGGCATAAAATACCGCTGCCAATGTTCTATATTTGTCGATAATAATAGAGAATCCTTATCAATTAAGTCTATAATTTTTTATTTCTTTTCATCATTAACATCATTATCAAATAATCATCTTTCAGTCTTCAAGAAATTCTATTAAAAAAGTCTATTACAATATTGTATGTATTACACATTTTAAAATTGTTCTTAGAGGATTTTTTGAGTTTTGTTGTGTTGTATAGCCGATTGAATTGACGGTTTGAGCTAATTAAGTTGTCAGTTGGATGACTGTTGAAGATTAAATTCCTTACAGATTTGCCGTCCGTTCTGGGTGCTTCCAAACCGATGTGTGCCAAAATTTATCATCTTTATAGTATTTAAAATTTTATGCCGAAACTTGAAAAATATCATAAAATATAGGGAAATTTCAGCTGTGGCGCAATCAACACTTTGTTATTGCTTTAGATGACCGGCACCTATTTGTTGAAATTTCGTCAACCTACGTCAAAAAGAAAGTTGAGAATTCGATTCCAAATTAATTCGAGGAAATATAATAAAGAATAAAGGAAGAAAAATGCTATTTTGTTGATACTACATTCCAAACTACTTTTTGTGATTTCTGACAATAATTTATTTTGACAATATCTATTTCTTTAATCAAAATTTACATTTGCAAGCAAGAGTAAATATTAATTCTCAAGATTTGCAAATATAAAAGGGAGAGATTAAATAACCGAAAGGGATCAATCATAGGAAATTTAAAATTAAATATAGAATAAAAAGTGTAATATTACTTACTACCTGATGATGATGATGATGATTATGATGATCTACCTAACGGAAATTAAATCCCTCCCAATATATCAAAATTATATACAATTAAGCAAAGTCTAATTAATTGACTCTTTTTGTTCCATTAATTCATTTCACCACCCGCCCAGCCCATTCCAGTCTCATCCAATATTAACAGCAGGTTATTTAAATTAATTCTTCCCACCCCACCGGGGACACCAAAAAAAATAAAAAATTAAGAAATCTTAGCAACACATACTGCATGTAATCACCCCGATAAACTTTTGCCAGATTCCGCGCCGTCGATTCGAATTTGAGTCAGCAACATTATTTCCTTGAGGACCGGTAGCATTCCCATTACCACCATTCATTCCGACACGACCACCATAAGGATTCGGATCATCCACATTTCCAGATGGCATCATACCACTCGAGTGCTTTGGTCCTTTAGATCCTCTCTTCGAATTTGTATGAGCTAATGCAGGCGATGATGGGTTATTTTGTGGCTGTTGACCACGATTCATCGATGGTCCTCGAGTGAGCGATGAGCGATGAAGTCGTGGATCGGATGTTCCATGGTGCTGATGAAGATGAATACCAGCGTTTGAACTGTACTGCTGAGATGAGGTTCCATGAAGTGTTAGGCGTGTGTTAGTTTCAGGGTTCAGAGCACCGTCATCTTTTCTCTATTGTGATTTATAAATAATACGTGTGTGCAAAATAAAACAAAAAAGAAGAAAGAAACAAGGAAAAAACATGGAATAAATAAATAAATAAAAAAAATTGACATGAAAGAAGAGACAATAAAATACTAAAATAAATAATTATATAAAATTTTTTTCAATGCATAATGAATTGCTTTCTTACTTTATGACTGTTCTATTTTTAATAAATAAAATAATCAAATTTGCTCCCGCCCATCCCAAAATTATGCACACACGATTACCAATTTAAAATTATAAAAGCTTACCGTACTAGTTTCCCATCCTTTACCGCCATTAAGTAACATCCAGTCATACACCCCATCTTCTGTATCATTTAAATTTTTCAAAACTTTCGTGAATAAATCTCGGAGAAAATCATAATCTGGATTCTCTTCGAATCCCAATTTACGAACATAATTAAGGTATATGCCAAACTCCTCTACAAGGATAGAAAACATACAAATATAAATAAAAATGAAATTACTTTTGTTACGATAAATCGGTAATGACCTAAATTTACCTGGAAAACCATCGCATAACTCTTTAATAGGCGTTGATTGTTTTTTTTCACCAATTTTCTCGTATTTTTGTTTATTAGTTGCTGCTTTAAGCCCTTGCCAAGGTAGCCCTCCTCTTAAAAAGTACATAAAAACATGACCAAGAGCTTCCAGATCATCACGTCGTGATTGCTCTGCAAGAAATATTCATCGGTTATAAACTATGATTCAATCTATTATTTTCACCTCGAGGTAAAATATTAAATTAATATAATAATTTACCTCTGCCCAGATGAGTGTTTATGCTCATATATCTTGCAGTGCCACTTAGACTTTTTCTCTCCCGATAGGGAATATGTTGTTTAGTCTTTGGGTCTCGATATTGCTTTGCCATGCCGAAATCTACAACGTGAACTGTATTAGCTCCTTTTGTTCCTGGGCGACCAATTAAAAAATTATCTGGTTTGATATCACGATAGATAAGATTCTTCTCATGAATTGTTTGCACACGTGTAAGCTTATTCAATTAAATAGCAAATATAGGTGTGGGGAGGTGTGCGTTTGTATATATTTTTTTGTATCGAAATAGAACATAATTGAAGTTACATAAGAAATCAAAAATATAATCAGATCATAAATTTGAAGAGCAAACCACCGATTTGAAATAATTGTTTGAACCATAAAAAAAACAAATATCATCTAACCAGCGTACCATTTGTTTAGCTACCATAACCACTGTTTTAATGCTGAATTTCCTGCCGCACATATCAAACAGATCTTCTAAACTGGGCCCAAGCAGATCAATTACTAGTATGTTATGCAGTCCTTCCTGTCCAAAATAATATACATTCGGTATACCGGCTGAAAGTATATGCATTTTATATTAATTAAAATTATAATTCTTTACAATAAAATGTCATATTAAGTTAATACGCACGTGATCCTTGCAAAATCTTATAAGTTCGATATTCATCACGGAGTTGGGGTGCATCACTTTTACGTGGTTCCTAATTTTTAATATATTTTTATTCTTAATATTTTGCATACTAAGCAAAAAAAAAAATTTTTTTTCTAACTTACAAATTTAATCGCGACTTGTTGATTATTTAGTAGGTTCGTTCCTAAGGAGGTAAAAGTAAAGGGGTTCCGTCAAATATATGAAGATTAAAAAAGACGAATTTTTTGTTTCTCAAAGCTCCTTTCTTTGTATAATTTGAAGGATTTCCTATAATGAGGATTTTTTTAACACTTAATAAACCTATCACAATTAATGATTGATGACAATCAAGTTTTGCTACAAAGACTAGAAATATCTGTATTGTATATTTTCACGACCTCAGTCCTACTTTAGTTAGATTAAATGATATTTTTTTTTTAAGCTACCTTCAAAGATGACCCCAAAGCTCCCTTCACCGATTTTTTTCCCGACTCTGTAATGTACACCTACGACATTAGAAGACTGTAGACTGTGAGAACTACTGTGCGAACTATTGGCCATCGAGTTTGTCATGTGATGTTTTGTTGTCATCCTTCGATTTCTGCCAAGATTCAATTTATCACTCTTTATCCTCTAAACTATAGCCAATGTGAGATGGTTGGGAAGTTTATTATTTTCTAGATCTTAGAAGAGAGAAAAGTATTATTTAATGTTAAATTTAGTTTTGATAGTGTTTTTGAGCAAGGAACGGGTGGGGGCGATTCTTAAATTTATTAAAAAATTAAGGAGATAAAATGACTAAGATTAGATTGTTTGTCTTGGGAAAATTAAAAGATGGGGGAATAAAAAAAGAACGAAAATATAAGTGAGTTGAGTTGTAATAAGCGAGTAGGAAATAAAAATGCGAAGTTATAACAGGGAAAAAAGCAAGTTCGGTTGGAAGTACGCGGACAGCAACGGCTATAGTGTAGCTTTTTTATTACCGTGTAAGGAGAAAATTGACGGTGGGCGTCATATGGGGCGGATTCAACGCATTTCAATAAGTAAATTTATGTGAAAAATTGAGCAGATTTCGATTGTACTACGTGCAATCAATTCGATAGACCAATCGTCAATCGTCGTTACCATTTCGAAAAACCAATACCACAACGGTCACAACGTCACTTTCCTCCATAATATCGGACGAATATTAAATCATTCTCTATACTATACACCCAATTTGGTTACTATTTATTATTCGTTATTTATTATTATATCATTATTTCAAATCCCAGTGGGGCATATTGATCGTCAGAAATTTTTGACCGAGAACCAGTGATACTGTCTCAAAGAAATATAAGACTTGTGAACAATGCAATGCTAATAATAGTGGACCCTTGTTAGTAAATTTAATTTTTTTTTTTTTTTTTTTTTTTTTTACCAAAAAAGGGACCGTCCACATTTGTTTCAGGGACCTTATAACGTCATCCTTTTTAAAGATCTTCATTGTGCACTTTCAAGTTACGTGTAAATAAGAATCATCTTTATTTGGAACAGCAGTAATAATGTCTTTAAGACCTGGTGAAATCAGTTTAGGAGTAAGTTTATTTTTTTTTAGAGGGGAGCATTAGAAAAAACGTGTGACATGGTCTTCTCGCATAGTGTATGCTATAATTTTTGTTTACTCTCCCCAAGACCACCCTTGTGGTGATTGAATATGAGCATGGCGTTATTCTTGGAGCTGATTCACGTACTACGAACGGATCTTACGTTCATAACCGTGTTACCGATAAGTTGACTGAAATTGATGAAAAAATATTTTGTTGTCGTTCGGGAAGTGCATCAGCCACTCAAGCAATCGCTGATATTGTTCGCTATTACTCGCAAATGTTTAGGTAAATATTCCTCTCGCGTTCTCTACGTTAATTCGTATTTTGATTGGATAATAAATTTGAATCAAAATTTTCAGATTTGAACAAAATCCTGATAAGAAATCAAAACGAGTATATTGACTTTACATATAACATATTTGTGCTTTACATTTTATAGTGCACATAATGGAGAAACGCCGTCAGTATCAATTGTTGCATCATTGTTCCAAGAACTTGTTTACACCAATAAAGATGCTTTACAAGCAGGAGTTATTGTCGCTGGTTGGGATAAATATCACGGTGGATCAGTTTATAGCATTCCACTTGGTGGTGGCTCATTTAAACAACGTTATGCCTTGGCTGGTAAGATTATTTTTCAACCAATTTCTACTGTTTCCACTGAGAGAATCCACTGACTTTTTTTCAAAATATTTCGCATGTATAGGAAGTGGATCTGTTTATCTATTTGGTTATTTTGATAAAGGATTTAAGGATGGCATGACGAAAGAAGAAGGAATCGAGTTTGTGAAGACGGGTAGGTGCTAATTAGTTATCAAATCAAAAAAAAAATTATTAATTATCTTCATTTTATAGCTGTTTCTTTGGCCATTGCACGTGATGCCTCGTCTGGTGGATGTGTTCGAATGGCGGTTATTAACGAGGCGGGTGTGGAACGATTATTTTACTCTGGAGATAAATTAGAAGGCAAGTTATTTGTTTTTAACTATTCGAGTATATACATTAATTTAGTAGAATAATAAATGAGTCGATCTTAATTTTTAGACTTCGAATAAAATGCACATCAACTTATTTATTTATTAAGAGAGTGTGAGTCATGATGACTAGAAGGAGAGAATCATCGATAAATAAAAAAAAATATGCTAGAAATCTACGCGCGTTATATTTCTTATTTTCTATTGTGATATGATAACTCTACCGCAAATAATTCGACCCGTTTTTTCGTTAAATTCATTTATATTCGTGCAGTTCGCTGAAACGGGAAGATTTATTCGTTTATTTAGTTCAACACCTACAACTAACTCTGAACAAGATTTTACTAGCGCATTAGCAAAGAATGCTAACATTGAACAGACCAAAACAGAGCAAGAACAAAATAAAGAAGAGTCCGTCAATGCAGCAACCGAACCAATCAAAGATTGGAAACAAACCATATTAGAAGCATCAGGAAAAAAAGAAGTAAAACTGCCACAAACACCAAGAGTACTGCCAATATCATCATACTTGGAGCAAACAACGTTACCAAATGAAAAAAAAGAACAAATGCAACCCTTTATTAGGAAGACCGTCGTCGACAAACGGAAAACCCCAATCTCTCAACTAGCGAAAGTATGGGAACGACCAACAACCAAGCTAGAAACAACTCCAAACATTGAAATAGGTTTTTATGTATATTGATTCTTTTGAATATGATCTCGCTCGCGCGCGCTCATTACACACACACACACACACACACACACACACGCACACACACACATAATATAATATATTATATTTTTTATGAAATAAGCAGCAAATAAAAAAGCTACCTCCCGATTTGTATTGATAAGCAGACTTCCATTGACCACTATACCGGGTGATATCCGAAACTTGGCATCAAATGTAAAGGTTGAATGGGCGCAATCAATTCAAGAAAGTGAATTATCTCTTTTCCCCCTTTGCTTCAAATAAATGAAGTGCAATACGGACGATAATAACAATAAATTTTCTAACGACACATAGTATGTTTATGGCGGAATGAGTTCTATAAATTTATCGGAAAAGTTGCCGTTTATTTTAATACACCACTTGCTGCCGAACGTTTTATCAGAACTAATCTCAATAGTTATTTGGCTGGGCAGAAAATCATGTGTGAATACATCGTGAGTGTTTTTCTTTTAATTCGAATGTATCATCAAAATATTTAATTATCATTCTTTATTAGGGTGCTGATTTGTATCACAAATATCGTAATGAAGAATTAGTTCGCCGGTCTGGCACGCACGTTCAGCTTTTGGGATTACCCGCCATAGTGAATCAATTCCAAGTGGATCAAGCATTGAATGGATATGATATAATTGATCGAAAAAGAACTGGGATATGTTTACTGCGCAGGTTCGCTTTTGTTCCTTAATATATTTTTTGATGCTTTCAAATTGATTACTAATTTTTATTAAGTATACACCACTACAGTCCGGACAGGGAAGCCACTACTAAATGGCTTATAAAGCTGGAAAATAAAAGGGAGGCGCATCGTTTAGTTAGAGATGCTGATAATAATTTCTTGCCTGTTCCTTTAGGTTTTGAATATAAAGTTCATGCTTCTATTATGTATTAATTTAATTACTCGTTATTTTTTTTATTATCTATTGTTTCGCTAGGTCATCATATGATTAATTAATACAGTGGCAAAAGATTTGTCCTTGTGTAACTTATCCACGATCGATTTTCTCTTCACGTGATTTTAATCACAACCATTTAGAAAACAGGTTAGAAAAATTTCGTGATGGGAAAATCGATCGTGGGACTTTTTCTTGTCTTGTGTAATGTTAAAAGTTTTCAAAACAACATGTATGATTTTGATAGAGAAAAATGAAAAGTTCACAAGAAATAAAATTTATTGATCAAAATAGTAGAAAACATGCAAAGAGAAAACATTTTCTCATGGCTTTTTTGTGTCTATGGTTATTGGTTTTGCATGTTTCCGGTCTTTATCTTTTTACTCGTGGTTTCTTACTTACCCGTCTGGCATTAAATAATCGAAGCAATTGTACAACAACGCCGATGACAGATGCGGAAGAAACGACCACATTTAATGAATGCTTGCAATGGCCACGTTTTAGCAAAGTAGTGTTGATTGTAATTGACGCTTTGAGATTTGATTTTGCAATACAACATGAGTATAATAATGATGATGAAACATCTTCTGAACTATATCACAATAAACTTACAATATTTGATAAATTGCTGAAAAAAGAGCCCGAAAATGCCATGTTATTCCAATACGTGGCAGATGCACCCACAACTACTCTACAACGGTTAAAAGCACTGACAACAGGCACGCTTCCCACTTTTATCGATGCCGGATCTAATTTCGCCGGGTCCTCAATAGAAGAAGACAATTTAATATATCAATTATGGCAAAATGGCCAAAATATTGCATTTATGGGGGATGATACTTGGGTGTCGTTATTTCCTGAGCAATTAGACTCTAATCTCACTTTTCCATTCCCATCCTTTAATGTAAAAGATCTTCACGGAGTAGACGACGGTATTCTACAATTACTGGGTCCCGCTCTTGAGAAAAAAGTGTCACCGTGGAAAAACGAGGACAAAGAATGGGATGTTCTTATTGCTCATTTTCTTGGTGTTGATCATTGTGGCCATCGTTATGGACCTAATCATCCTGTGATGGCTGCAAAATTGACACAGATGAATGAAATGATCAGGAATGTGACTGAATTGATGGATCAAAATACGCTATTGCTTATTATGGGCGATCATGGAATGGACTCCAAAGGGGATCACGGCGGTGATAGTAATAATGAAGTGGAATCTGTTTTATTTATGTATAGTAAGAGACAACTTTTAGATCCTCATATGACCAAAAACCTCGCGAACGTCTTTAAACAATTGGATAATAATTTTCCCGGACATCGTTCTTCGTTTACCGGTAAAGTCGATAGATGGCGATCTATACCTCAAATTGATATTGTCCCCACCTTATCACTATTACTGGGATTACCAATTCCATACAACAATCTCGGATCAGTAATCCCAGAAATATTTCTTCTGTCCAAAGATAAAGAGACTGCAAATAATAATATAAATGATGCTTGGGAAACTTTATTGAATGCTGTTCGACTCAATGCTCGTCAAGTCTACAGATATTTAAAAGAATATTCACGTTTACAGCCGACTGGCGAATTATCCAAAGAATCTATTCACATTCTTGATAATTTATATCAAAATGCAGAAAATCAGTATAATTTACTGAGAGATTCATTTGAAATATCACCGGATGAATTAGAGAATTCGTATTTGAATTACATGATTTTCATGCGAGCGCTGCTCTCTACGTGTCGTCGTATATGGGCACAATTTGATTATCCTTTAATGATATCTGGAATTTCAGTGCTAATATTGAGTTGTGTATGTATTTTCATATGTGTATTGAGAAGCGATTCAACATTTGAAAAAGAAAATACAAAAGTAGTTTCACGAGTTCTTACTGGAGGTGCGCTTGGAATTATATTCTCAAGATTAGAGATATTGCATGTCTTACTTCATTCACTTACAAAAGATTCAATATTTGCAAGACTAGATTTTGTGATATTTGGGGCCACAGTTGGATCTATCATCGGATTCTTTGTACATCATGTACGAGGTGATTTGTTCTTTGAATTCAGAAACAAATTTTCTCTTGTTATATCTTTTGATGAATTTTTGGCATTACTATTTCAAACCTTACATGTTCTCTCATTTGCTTCGAATAGCTACACAGTCCACGAAGATAGTATCGTCCTTTTTATTTTACAGACTTTTGGAATATTGATATTTCTATCAGGGTTCAGAAAGAATATTTACAATCATAATTCATTACGAAAAAGACATTTGTTTCTTGGTTCAAGCTTTCTTTTTTTGACTAGGATTGCATCCTACTCTACTATTTGTCGTGAAGAGCAAATGCCATATTGCACACCTACTTTTTATACTAGTGCCTCGACATCAGTATCTTCACAGACCGCTTTAATAACTTTAGTTGCCATCGGGCCCATTATACCTTATCTCATTCGATTATTATTCAATAACACCAAAAGTTATTATGGATTTGCGCCAATATGGAATGATTGGTTTCTGAGAGCTGGGTTGTTACTCTCGGCTGCTTATTGGCTTTTAGATGATAATGAGGATTTTCGTGAATCTATTACCAGCACTACTTCATCTAGTTCCGTTAATATTATGGGAAAGTGGGCTCATGATTTTATTGCACGAATGGCCTTTGGGATTGCGTTAATAGTGGGCAATATAGCGTGGTGGAAAACCCCATTATGTTTAGACTTAGATGTAAAAATGATTGATACTGGTAATAAACGATCTAATATCGAACAACAAAAACACGCCAGAATCGTGGGCGATTCGAATATGTTTGGCGCCAGTTATTTTCTTTACCTGACCACAATATATTTAACGGTCATTATTACACAAAATCCGATGGGTGGTATTATGATTTCATTGGCTCTTTTGCAAATTATGACCCTTGTGGAAATTATTGATGCAAAACGTGATGCAAAAAAACTAGATAATACCATTACCACCACCACTGATACAAATATTGGTATCGAGAATATATTAGAGATCACAATTCTAGGATTACTTGCAACCCATTATTTCTTCTCAACTGGACATCAAGCAACACTGTCCTCGATACAATGGTCTGCGGGATTTATAGGGATTGCCGAACTCAATTATATCATTTCTCCAATTCTAGTGATTATTAATACATTAGGATCCCATATTTTGGTATCTATCGCTGTTCCACTGCTAGTTTTTTGGAAACTTTCGCCAAATATTTATGATAACGAAAATAGACCATTGGTGATATATCCAACACTTTTACGAACAATCTTACTATATACAATGTATCAGACATTGATCGCGGTAAGTACTAGTTTTTGGGCAGGATGGTTTTCTAGACATTTGATGGTTTGGAAAGTTTTCGCCCCACGGTTTATGTTAGCTGGTGTTGTATTGGTTATTACGGATTTGTTTATATGTGTGGCCGTTTTCTTTACAAGTCGTAGAATTTTAATGGAAGTTGAAGAATTATTTAAAGTTGTGTTTTGAGTTGATAACGAGAATATATATTTATCGTCATCTTTATTGTTTGATATTGAGAAATAGAAACGAATCAATAGGCGAATATATAAGTAATCAAATAAATAAATTGGAATACATATGAACATTGACAAGCACAAAATGTCAATCCAATAAATAAACGTAGATAGTCTATCATCTATCTAGACAAATAAATTTAAATTAGAACTCCTGGGATGCATAGATGATCCCGAGAGAATCCACCACCCAACCAGCACTCCCATATAATCCAATAATATCATAACCATCTGGTACTTCAAGCAAATGTAAAGAGCCACCGTTACCGCCAATCCATCCAGAAGTACGACCATTGTCCAGACAAATTTCTAAGCCGTCAACCCACGCGCCAGATCTCACTTTTATCGTCGCAATTTTTTCACCCTTAAACAATTTGAATTCAAATGTCGAGCCACCTTGGCCACCATGTCTCGTGGATGTGTTATCCGAGAAACAAAATGTTATTCCATCAATAAATGCACCCGCATTAATACATATTTTTGTTAAATAAACAGAATGACTCTTGGAAGATTTTTGTCGAGATGAAGGCGATAATCTTGAAACGATAGAATTAGAAGTCGCAGTGATTGATTTTTGAAAGAGTGTTTGAAATTTTTGGCCACCGCCATTTCCAACTTTTCCACTTTTAAATGCTGCTATCCCAGTCGACAAATGAATATGATGATCTTTTAGGAATGATTCCAAATGCTCTATGGTATTTTCATTTTGATTTTGAGCAATCACATGAAGACGAATTTTTTGTCCGTCCTGCCAATTTATATGTTCTTTCACCTTACTGATATTTAATGTGACACTCCCGGAATTCTTTCCGTCAACGTATTCAAAATGATGCGCATACGTATCATTCACGTGTACCTCGATTAATGAAATAGCACAAGTTCCGCAGCGAATTAACACAGAATCTTTTAATGGCCAGAAATCAGGTGCGAAATTTTTTAGCTCAGGACGTTTAGATGGATCGGACGGAAGTCTGAAGCACGGATGAAATCTAAAACGAACGACATCACATCTATGCCAATGCGCTCCATATTCTAACGAGGGTGTGATAGGAGTGGGATTATTCGGCTCCTTTACTGTAAAAGTTCTATTAAGATTATTGAATCCGCGTGACATAATACCTATTAATTAATGATATTATGAAATCATTGAGTTTTCGATTAAATCAATATTCGATTAAATAAACCAAGGCATGGATATTAATTTTTACCCGAAAAAGAATGGGGTAAAGTCAAAGCGTGTCCAACCTCGTGAAGCTAAATTATTTGAATGTCAATTACTCATCTCAATGTCTTATAAATATGATTAAAAAAAAAGGAAATCAATATTACCATAGCTCCTATACCAATATTGCAACACTTCCACCATGTTCCAGATTCCCCGACATCATTGGCCAAAATTCGTTCATCCGTTTTTGTATTATTTTGGAAACAGTTAACAACTTCTTCAAGATACCTCGGCCAAGCATGTGTTGTATGACTTCCAAAGATTCCCAATCTCACGTGCCCAGCACCACCACCTATAGCCAAAAATTAATTTAATAATTTGCATAATATTATGTTAACATCAGTATATTATTATTCAGCAATATATATCTAAAAGATTATTTACCCAATGCAGCATGTCCACGAATCAATTTCATTTTCGGATCATAATGAGTATCAAGAATTAATCCAGCCACATGACAATCTTTATCGAAAGGCTTCCCATATTCGGCGAGTGCGTCAAGAAATATAGAGAATAAATCCTTTTTTTGTGTTGGAGGGGTGCCCGGTGGTGGTTTATATTGTTGAGCTCTTTCGGGATCCAATAATTCCTCACGAGTATAGCTTGTACGAATAATATGTATTTTGGCAGTTTGTCGTAATGAATTGTCTTGATTAGTGATAGTATCTATCGAATAACGACAAATAATATAATTTTTGATTAATCGAGGAGAGTACACACATTAATTGTATTTTCTACCTTTTTTTTACCTTGTTCCCAATCTTCATCCAATCGAAATACTCTATAAAATAAACATTCGATTTAAGGGGCAGCAAAATTGATAATAGCGATAGCAATAAAGGTTATGATCTCACCTTCTTCCGAAACCATTACGACACATTTGTTCTGCAGTAAATGCTTGCCACAAATAAGCGGCACACCGAAATTTTGCCTTGACAGCATCCAATCCATTTTCATGAGTCTTCTGTTTTTCGAGAGGAGCATCGATCACTAAGTTCGAATCCTTACTCAATAGAATAGCTAAATGTAATGGAGGATTCTGCAGTAATGGTACATAATTAATCTGAAGTGGAGTCAATAGTGGCCGATCATGTCCATGAGAGTTCGGCGCATTTAATGTGAATAGTAAATCATTTTGACCTGGATTATTTAATTGCATTATATCAAGGAATACAATCAAATTGAAGATTCATAATGTTCAGGGAAAACTGAATCAGACGATGATGATTGACGATAACAACATTTTAATGATAAAATTCTGGCATTCCTCTTGTGTCACTAACCTGGGTCAAGATGAACAAGACATTTAAAGTGGGTATGATAAACAGGCCAACAGGTTGAAGGAAAGTTATTCTTATGGTGGCTTACAGTGATATTATAATTCACAGAAAAATCATCAACTTCCACTCGACCATAAATCAACAAGATACGCTGTAGTTAAGCCACAACGCAAAAATAGATAAAATGCTTTAAAAATAAAATTTGGTTGTGTGTTTGTTTAAAGGAACACTCTCTATCTAAATAGAGACCTGATGAACCCATTCTCCATTTTTAACACTTAATATAACGGGCGCCGACAGAGCAGACTTTTCGGGAATGGAAAAGTCAGTTCGACCTTTCAAGTCATCTGGAATTAACATTACTCTTGATTTAACATGAAAAATTAAAGTTCAATAGCCCAAACAATCGAGAACAAACATACATATCTGACTTATGCAATCGGTTCATTCTTCATATCTTACCAAAATTAGGAAATAGAATTTAGCTTTCGATCATTTTTATTTTGTGCATTAGCGTTAGAGTATGAACCTTTTTCAAATCCCGTCTAGGTAAAAAATTACATTATCTATTTATCCTTTTTATAGCATTCTAACCCGATACTATTTTAGTTGCGGTTTTTTTTTTTAATTAGTGATACCTTACTTTGGCTTTTTTTGGTATGAGGAAGGTTAATAAGGTGTCCTCCGTTATTTTATTGCAAAAACTTCCGGTCTAAAAATGTCTATTATTCAAAATCTTGGTAATCATAACAAACCCATTATTCTCTGGTGTTATCCACATACTGTTTCGACAGCATTCGAATGTTCATTCATTCAACGTTCCGATGAATTCATTTGCTTTCATGAACCATTTGCTGGAGTTTATCCTATTTTGATGCTGACGATCTCTTGCAAGATCCTCATGGAAGCATGTCTAAATACTGCGAACTGCTAGGAATATCATTCAAAGACTCGATGTTGAAGGCAAAATTCCGGGGTGGGAAAGCATGGATGGGTGGCATCAGTAAGTATTTCTATTTTCTTTATTATTCAGTTAGGCGAGCACATACAATAAAAGATAATACCAAGGAATCTCATGATTTCGAATATCCTTCGATTGTTTATGAAAGCATACAACAGAATAAAGCAGGCTACCAGTACAAATTGAAATTTTAAATTTTCAGCGGTCCATCATTTAACATCGCTGGTAGTGAGTTCCAAATTTAGCTGTGTATAAAAATCCAAGTAGTAAAAACTCATAAATTGTTAAGAATAATAAATCTCCCTATTGTTGGCGAACTATTAGCATTCGAAGTAACTCCCCGGGTGGAGTTTATTATCTGGCTATCGCCATGAGATCAATATAATAGGAATCAATCACTAAAAAATTTTCAATATTGTCAATAAATTAGAGTTTTTTTTAAAATGAAATTCATTAATTGATCATGTGGCAAATAGCTAGGTCAAACAACGCTACATAAATCTATTCCAAATTTCTTTTTTATCAGACAATACACCTTTTTCTGGTCCTCGAAATGAAGGACACTAATTACTACGATCTATTAGGCGTCGAACCAAGCGCCTCGGACAATGAAATTAAAAAGGTGATTTTATATTTTTTCAAGTTTCTTTGCCATTTGAAACTTACCGATCTATTATTTTGTTAGGCCTACCGCAAATTAGTAAGTTACTCGCTTCTGTTATACCTCCTATTAGTTGTTATATAGAAGTTGGCTCCTAATTTTAGCAAATGCTCACAAGACCGACACGAGTATTGAAATTCTCAAAGAATGGTGTTGAGTACGGTCTTTAATAAAATTCAATCACTACTCTACTTGAGGCTTACACTGTCAAAGTGAGAAAAAGCAAAAGCCTCCATTTCCGGCTTACCGAGCGTTAGATGGACTATACGTAATGACAAGTTCATGATTTGAAATGCATTAAACCTAATATTTTGCAATGAATATATATTGCCACTACGCGTTACGACAGGCCATGAAATTTCATCCAGATAAAAACCCGGAACAAAACGCTGCAGACAAATTCAAAGAAATTAGCCATGCGTACGACATTTTAAGTGATCCTGAGAAACGGTAATTTTTGATTGATTGATCAATCGATCGATGCTATCTTTTTATTTGAAATCGTAAGGATATTAAAAGGTTTCTCCTCATCCATAAATAACATTGCTACAGTGGATTGTACGATCAATATGGGGAAGAGGGACTATCAGGCGTTGGTGATGGTGGTGGGATGTCACCTGAAGATATCTTTGCTAGCTTTTTCAATTTTGCCTCGGGAACTGGTGGATTTCCGGGTAAATGCAAAACCTAATCAATCATATTTGTACAGTCAAACTTAACTGTAAATCATGTGTATGAACTAATACTTACTTTATGTGATAATGACGATAGGTGGCGCTAAATCGAGACAAAGGCGCGGTGAAGATATTGTAAAACCATTTCATGTGACATTAGAGGATTTGTACAATGGAAAAACTGCGAAAATTTCTTTGCAGAAAGATGTCGTCTGTCCTCTTTGTCACGGGTAATTTTATGATTTAAGAATTTAATTTATTCTTTATTTTATCATACCCAATAATAATCTAAATTCATTCTTAATTTTTTATCTTTTATCCTCACCTGCGATTACCAGCAAAGGAGGTAAAACTGGAGCTAGGAAAAAATGTCATAGCTGTGATGGAAGAGGTGTAAAAGTTATAATGCGTCAGATTGGACCTGGAATGATTCAAAGAATGCAGGCGGTTTGTCCGAATTGTGAGAACTATTCTCATTAATATCATCATTTATACGTTATTATGGCAATAATATTTAAAAATTGAATTTCGTAAATGATTTCAGGTGATGGTGAGGGAGAAGTGATAAAAGAAAAAGACAAATGTAAAAAGTGTAAGGGAACAAAGGTTATAAAAGAAAAGAAAGTTTTGGAGATCTTCATAGAGAAGGGTATGCAAGATGGTCAACGAATTATTATGCCAGGAGAAGCCGATCAAGAGGTAAGGAGAGGAAATCAATTATCTTGCTATATATGTAAGAATGATATAGAATGTAGTTATAGATTTAGTCGGAATAATAACTCATTGAAAAATTTTTATATAGCCAGGCGTCGAAACCGGGGACGTAATTCTTATTCTGAAACAGAAACCTCATTCCACATTTGAACGTCAAGGCAATGATTTAAAGACCAAAGTAACAATCTCCCTAACAGAAGCTCTTTGCGGCTTCTCCAAAGTGCTCTTAAAACACCTGGATAAACGTGGATTGGTAGTAACTCAACCAGCCGGCGAAGTTATTAAACCTAATGAAATTAAATGCGTAATGAATGAAGGAATGCCGACATATAAACGCCCGTTTGACAAAGGAAACCTTTTCATTGAATTCATTATTGAATTTCCAAATTCAATGTGGATTACCCCCGATAATTTGAAGGTAGGCAAAGCACTACAGAATTTAACAGATTCCTTATCGATATGCTTGTTAATAAAACAAACTCGAATTAGGTCCTCGAGTCTTTATTACCCGAAAGACTACCAGAAGAAAAACGAAAGTCTAATGATATCTTAGATGAAGTACAATTAATAGAGAGTGATTTATCTCAGGTAAAATCTACTATTTGATTGTGAAAATTTTTTGATTTATTACTGATAAATTAATAAATTGTATATTTATTAATTAGTATGGTAATAAAAGTGGAAAATCTGGTAATGTATGGGACGAAGAAGAGGACAATATTGATGATAGTGATGAAGAGAATGCCATAAATTGCAATCAACAATAAGCTGCATATAAACACACATCCATTAATATTCCATTTACCGTATACTTTTATCAAAGTACAGTAAGAGGACATTCTTAGATATTAATTATTCTTGCATAATTTACCAAGCTCAAAAGTTAACATTGTATTTACGAATTGAATTTTAATGACGAATGCCAAAGCACTTAATAATAATAATAATACTACTACTACTACTACTACTACTATTACTAATAATAATAATAATAGCAATATTAATAGAAAACAAAGCTTCGATTAAGTTAAAATAAATATTTGGAATAAGTAATCATTACATAACTTATGATATTCACGTGATAATATTGGTGATTAAGACCTTCTCCCTTTATTTAACACCTAATTTGTAAGTTATAGAATCGTTTCAGTTTATCCTTTTCAAATATCGATATCTTGTTAATTGAAAGTCATTAATAAAATAAATGTCAATAAGTATACATCTCATAAATTAGCAGATAGCCTTTGAAAGTTATATAGACTATTTATATATGTAGTTACAATGCGTCCAATCCTTTTGAAGTACATCAATCTCGATTTAAATTTGTTTCGTATGTGGTAACATCTATAATTACTGTAATCATATACAGTCAAAGTCCTTTACAACAAACTCGGCTTTTATCTAAGTCGCATCGATGGACCAATTTCTAACTATATATGTAAAAACGTCCTATACACCGGATTTACCATGCCAATGCCGCCGTTGTAAAGTACTTTGACTGTATAACAAATATGGGTATTAATAAAACTAGTTGCGCGCCTTTATTGCTTTGAGAGTTTCAATAATACTGTTAGTCATGATTTCCACGACAACTTGTGAAATTGTATTTAAAAATGCGTTAAAATCATTGATTTTTCCGACTCGCAATATATTTCAATCTTAGTTTATCGCGTTCTTCTTCGGTAGTACTGTGTAATATTGGCAAAAATTAACCAACTAGTTAATATAATATATAATTAACAATCAATAATAGTAATTCATCTCGATTTATTAGAACTTACAAATTTTTTAAACAAGAATTCATTAATTTTAGTTTACTGCGACAGACCCATGCAACAGAGATCATTCTACCAGAACTGCACTCCACAAACTCTTAAAGAAACGAAATTTTAATCATCTGCTCGTTATATAAACATCAATAATCTGCATGAAAAATAAATAACCTTGAATTTGTGGCGCACATTTTTTAAGTGCGTTCGTTTTCAATGCTTGAACAATTTTTTCTTCTTCACCCCTTGTCAAGATATTCATATCGCTCATAATTGAATAATTAAAATCTTTTAATTACGCAAAAAAAATAATGATAATGATAACAAGATGTGTATATAACTAAGTTGGGAGATCAATCAGTCATATCTATCGATCTATCTAAATATTTATACGATATTCCATGTGCTTAGCCACTTTCGATTCGACATTTCGCTGGCAGGATAATCCATTCCAAAGGCGATATCCTTAAAGAACCAAAACACGGCAGTTACAAGAAAATAAGTTGCTCCGTATATAATATATCGAGTTTTAGCAGCGAGATATACGGTGAAATGGTCAAACAGAAATCCGACCATAAGGATGGAGAAATATAAAGCTGGGAAATAATGATGTAGATAAGTTACACGTCCCATTATACAGAATGGTAGATAATGCAATAACCAGCCAATTCCACAAATTTTTCCAACATATAAAAAATGATTCCATTGTGCTTATAAAAATTTTAGAAGAAAAAATTTAGTGGATAATAAATATTGATACAATAAGAAAAAATGATACCGAAATAATTACCATCACTCGGAAAATCTTGGTATTTCCTTTGTCTTCTTATCAAATACCACGTTAATAATACTAAATATATGACCAATGAGAGCGAGCCAGACCACCAGACAACCGGATTACCCAATAAATAAAATTTAATCACATCATCGGCCCAACTACACATTCTCAGACCAACTTTCAAGAGTGGCCATTGATCTGGCGTAGATGCGAGAATATCCTCTTTATCAGGATCGGGAACAAGTGCATTATTGGATGTGTACATGGCAACATTTAAATGCCAAAAATCATGAATAAATTTTGATTTGTATATTGCTTTCGGACCAGGTGGTACTAAATAAATCAACAATGTGTCGTTAGGTAATGACTATTTCTAAAAGCGAATAATTAATGAAAAAAAGAAAAAGATTACGTTTATCATTCCAATGATGTTCTATATTCCAATGAGTATAAGAATCTTTTACATTATTTGATTTATCACAAGTGACCTCAATCTGTTTAAATCCCCACTGCGGTAAAATAGCATTAGCCGCACGTAGATAGCAACCAAGAACTTTATGTCGAAAACGTATACGCGTAGTCAACGATCTGACGGTTTGTAAATCCTTTTCATACATATCATCGAGCACTTCAACCTGCCAATAGTCATTGTCATCGCCAATCGTATCATTACCGTAACAACTTACTTCCCATTGGGATTTGGTGACAGGTGCATCAATCATATGACTATGAAGATTACGGCCAGTTGATGCGTGTAATAATCGAATTAAATCTCCATTCTTTACCAATTCTACTTCGTCGTCTTCTGACCATGCAACTTCTCGAGGCTTTTTCACGATCCAATCGTTATTGCTGTCTTTGTGATGGTAGCATGTAATCTGTTGTTGTTCGGATCCAGAAGGATAAGTTTGCACGTGGGAATGTAAAAGCCCGCCACCGTATCCCATATTTTTAAGTGTAATCTTTGACCCATAAGCCAATTCTTAATTGCAATAATATAATAATATGTTAAACTAATTAATGTATATAATCACGGCTATATAAATTAAAAAAAATACCGAGAGGATTCTCGTTAAAATTGTTTCCAATCAGACTAGCTTGAAATAATGAACTCATTTGAGCATCGCCAGGACCGCTATTAATTAAAATTGCAAAATGGATCGCAAAAGTAAGCATGTAAATAGAGATCGGTAAGATTATAAGGCATCCGATTCTCGCAAGCCAATGTTGACAGTAAACAATCTGTGAAAAAGAAAGTCAAAGTAAAATAAATTCGTCATCTGAAAAATATAAAGATTTACTGCTATGAATGAAAAGGAAGAAAGGCGAACCTTTGGCATACTTAAATCGCCAAACTTATCCCATAGGTCTTCTATCGTATATAAGCCAACCAAAGCGGTAGCAAACAATCCCACCCATTTAACGCTAATGAGATAGACGTTAAAAACCGAATACAAAAAACATGTGAAATAATAATAATTTGTTCACCTTGAAACGCATCCAATCGAAACTCCTGTTAACGTAAGCCAGATCCACCAATCTATCGAGAATGAGCTGTAAGGTAAAAAAAAATTACAACAAATTAATTTACAGGAGAACAAAAAATTTAAATGAAAATAAATATTTCAAAAATCATTGTTCAATTTAAAACTAAACTTACTTCTTACGCTCATTATGAAATTTTGTCAAACAAAAAACGGTAGTGCAAGTAAAAAACAAAAGCATGGAATCGAGCAGTATAAACCGACTAATGCATAGATATGCCGTGTCTATAACAAGGATTTGGCTGTAGCTTTGAGTAAAGAGGAGCTTAACAAGTCACTATTAGGAGACGTCTAAAAATTAATTAATTGTTGTTCGGTCATTTCTTACCTAAGAGAACGAATAAAGTTACAAGAATTGCCGACTGTTGCGAATAGTCCAATTCAATCGCAGTGTAATAAGCTAATGGAACCATCCCTGCTCCAAACGAGGCAAGAAATATTCGCATCCATGCATAATTCACATTGTCAGGATAAGCTTCTCCGGACTTGAATTCAAATGAACCGTCATAACCGGCAAGCAGTCCTGCTAATCCGACAAGCATTTTCCCAAGCGGCGGATGCACATCAAAATAAAATTCCCGCTTAAGATAATGGGATCCAAACTAACATTATTCATTTTTAATTAAACTTTTATGCTATCAAAAATTACATAGATAATCATTTACTTGGAAAGAAAACACTTGCCTTTCCGAAATGTGCCTTCATTTTCAATACATTTAATAAATTTAATAAGAGAATCAATATCAATGTCAATTATATGTCGAAAGGCTCTTTGATCAACTTTCTTGTTGCAAATCGTTTATATATGCAAAAGAAAAAATATATTACTATTGCATAATACCTCATCCCATACAACGATGTCGGAATAATTAATCAAATAAAACCGCGTCCAAAGAGAAAGTAGAGTAAAGAAAAGCGGAATAATAAAATCTTGGTGTTCTCTAAAACTATCTAGATGCTTTTGGTGAAAAGAGTGCTATTTAGTTAAATAGGCGAATTTCGTGCAAGAGAAAAAGAAACAATACCTTGTTAAATTCTGAATTAAGAGGCTTATATGCTACTTCTTTATAATTTTTATCTTTTTCATTATTTTCATTTTGCCTTTTTGAGAGGAGTTGTTCGTTTTTTCGTGGTGAGGATTGCGTACCAGGATTGCGCCTTCTAAATGTATCCGTATCCATTTGAAGAATAACAACCGGTAGAAAGTAAACCTCGCGATTGAAAATTTGACACGTAAGATTGTTGCTTTAAATACCACGTGATCTTAATTCAATTCGATGTGCATTCAATCAATTCTAGTCCAGCATTCACGACAGACTTTTTTCGTGGTGTGAAATTCTTACTCGTGAGAATAGTAAGTGTGCTCTTACCTAACAAACCTCTATGCTAACCCACCTACTCTTGGAATTATATTTAAAATAGACAACAGTTTTTATTTTTTGTCGATTTGATTGTTCCATAAAATTTATGCTTTAAATCTGTCAAAATGACCGATTCCGTTAAAGGTTTGGTTGCCTTTCGATAGGTTTTTTTGCCTCTAACTTTTATAGGATGTGTTTGCTGATTATAATTAGAATGAAATTCGTTTCATTGATTTAGATATTTCAACGGAACAGCAGCTTGCTGAGCCTCCAAAAAAACGTCGAGTCTTAAAGACACACCGTTCAAGCATCGATGATTCAAACAAGCCTACAACAACAGCTACCGCAGCGACAGCAACAGCAGCAGCCGCAGCAGTAGCATCAGCGACAAGTTTAGATCTTAAATTTCAAGATCCTGATGATGAAGTAATCACCACGGAGAGTCTTAAAGTATTAATTATTTAATTTTAATCGTCTTGATTTTTTACCATGTGATTAAATTAATTTTAAATAATCAAAGGATATTCTGGACATTTCCAAATTATCTCAACAATCGGACGATCCTACTGAAAACTTGAGACATGATGAGGTTATTTTTTTGGTTGTTTTATGAGAAATCATTTCTTGCAACTCTTGAATTAATAAATTCAAAAAATCAATCAATCAGATTGTGAAAGCCCGATTTAATTTTCAAGAAATCTATTCGCATTTACTTGTGTATAACAATGCATTGAAAAAATATTCGTATTAAAATGCTTAATATTTTTTTTGTCTACTCTAAATAGACATCACAGATCGAATCAAACAACAAGGGCAAACAATCACAAGAAGGTTTATCAAATATTACTACATAATGTTAATGTATTTATTATCAATCCCATAATTAAACAAAATCCTTTGCCTTTTCGTAATGACTTTAAAGGACCGCCACCTTCTGAGCATGAACCTACTTCAACGCTTAACATCAAAAACTTTGTTCGTCCGTTAACATTAACCGCTGTACGCACACTTTTGGAACAATTTGGTACAATAGAGTATTTCTGGATGAATAAGATTAAATCTCGTTGTTATGTGAAGGTAACCCCGTGAATATAGAAAAAAATCTTTTTATTTTTGACATAATTGAGCTACATCTTTTCATTGATGATGACATAATTGTGTAGTATGAAACAGTTGATTCTGCAGTTAAAGCTCGAAACGAAATGTGGAATGTCAAATGGCCACCAGAGACTGGAAGACCATTAATTCTTGACTTTATAGAATACGAACAGGCTCTCGAATCTATTCGGAGTGAAGAATCCAGTGAGAGTACAGATCGATCTCAGGCTATAAAATCAAATTCTAATGGAAATCGTAATTGTAATTTCATATTTTTGTATTTTTTTATCATTTACCAAAATTCAATATAATAAATAACAACCACAACAATCACTCTTCCATCATCCATAATAACAAAAAAATAATAATAAAATAATTTCAGAGCAATCCTCTCAGCAGAGCGTCTCACATCTATCATTGGACAAATTATTCAGCAAGACGACTACCACCCCCGTTCTATACTTCAAACTGGTGCCGCGTGAGGTAGCCGAGGCCAGAATGCAAAATATGGCGAGAAAGAGAGAAAGGCGCTAAATTTTAAAGGATATGTTGGAAGACGTTATGCATTGACAGTATAGAGAAATAAGGTAGTTTTCTTTGTTCAGCTCATTATATAAACTAAAAATTTTTATGTAAATTCTTGCAGGACTTACCTATCGTTAATAAAAAGGTTTGTCTTAATTTTTTAGATTTTGTACATGAAGTTTATATATTGTAAATTGTATAATTGATTTCTTTTTTAACTTTTTTTCAGTTGATCACCCCCATATTTTAATCTACTCTACTATTCAATAGGAAGAAAAATATCTTGTGATTACAAAATTCCTTTTTTATTATTTTTAATTTTATTCTTACCCTTAATTTTCTTTTTGCTAATTCTTATTTTATTATTTATGTGAACATTATTATTATTATTATCACATTTCATTTAATATTATGAAAACAAAAAAATTTAGATATATTTAGTACATCTACTTTTATTTAATCTTTTGGTGGTGTTCAAAGTATAAGGAATGATGCTAAATACATGTCAGATCATGTTTCTCTTCAATCATAATTTTATTGATTTTAATTAAGGTATGTTTTTATGTTTATTCTTATGATAGTTTATATCATGTTGACATGATGAGCAAAATCCAATCCTTTAATGAAAAGTAAAAAATTAATGATTAGGCTTATTCCTTTAACTCTCTTTCTGAAATATATCATATTAATTACTCTTTATTATCACATGATTATTAGTGGATATTAATTAGAAATTTTTTCTTTTCATAGAGATAGAGGAATGACGAATGACTTTATATACGAATCATAGCAGAAAGTGAGTATATTTTTTTAATTGTAACGAATAATAAAATAAAATATTCGAGTAAAGTTAAAAAAAATGGGAATAATTTTATTGGAACCTTGTAAAAATAAAAAATCGTAATAAGATTTTGATTTTTGGAATTTGCGGATCACAAGCAAAGTCCATATTCTTCGTAGAGATCATTATGCGTATTCTGTATAAAAATTATGTGAATATACGGAAATATATTTGAAAAGAATTAACTGCTTAGTTAAATGATACTGATTTTTTAAACTGGATTTAATTAGTATGACGATGTAAAGTACTTCTCACATAAATAATATTTTCTGAAAAGATATCTAATAGGTATGTTTACACACTGGTAAGTTTCATTTTTATATTAAAAACAATAAATTCTAACATTAGTGTGATCCGATATTTACTAATCGTATTAATGCACATGATTGCACATGTTTGATTTATTGAATTATTTATGAAAATATTAAAATATTTATACTTGAATTCTCAAATATATAAAAATTATAATAATTGTAATTTTCAGAAATTATTTTATTCATATAATATAGTTATTAATTTAAAATTATAATAATTGTAATTTTTCAAAATTGATATGATTAATCATATTTTTATTGATTATAATAGAAAAAGTTATAATCTTGAAGAAAAAATATTGATTTATTCTTGACTTTTTAAAATACATTCTTATTATGTCTCTTTGAAATAAAAGTAAATAATAATATTAAATATTATATAATATATAACTTAATAATAATATAAAAGTTTATATTTATATAACAAAGAAAATATTAAATATTATTATTGTTAATTTAATTATATATAAGATTTATAATAAAAATTTAACATTTTAAAATATAATATACAATGATAATTAAAAGTAATATAATACTTAAATTTTTTATTAATTATAATTAATAAAAAATTCAAGTATTACATTACTTTAATTATGATTAATTTATAAAAAATTAAAATAATTTTATAAATTATTAGTATTATTATTATTATTAATTTAATATAATTAAGATTTTTATTATATTTTTATAATAATTTTATATATTTAAAATATATATTTAATTATTTTATTAATATAAAAAAGTTTATTATAAATGTAATAATTTATAAATAAATATTAAATTAAATATAAATATTTAAAATAAATAATATTTGTATTTATAATAAAATAAAATAAATTATATTTGAAATCTTAATAATAAATATTATAATAAAAAATAATTATTTAAATAATATAAATATTTATATATTTTTTTTAATATTTAGCAAATAAGTTTATTTATGATTATATAATAAAAAATCTTAATAAAATATTTTATAAATTTATATTTTATATTCAAAAAATTAATTTATAAAATTAGTTATAGAAACTTATATATATTTTATAATAAAAATATTAAATATATAATTACAAAAAAATAATATAAATTATATTTTACTTTATTATATAATAATAAAGTATTAAAATTTTTATAAAAATTTAATAATAATATTTCTTAATTTATAAATTATTTTTAAATAAATTTATCTAAAAAATTTCTTTATATTTTATATATATTATTATATAATATTTAATAATTTTTTATATATAATATTTAATAAATATTTATTAACTTAATAAAATTTTGTATAATTTTTAATTCAAAATAAATATTTTTTTAGAATAAAATTAAAAATAAAATTAAATTTTTACTAATTAAAAATTTTATTTAAAAAAAATTTAGTTATATAAAAATTTATATTTTAATTTATATTTTAAATAAAATTTTTTAAAAATTTATTATAAAATAATAATTAAGATTTTATTAATTTTATAATGAAAAATATTCACTTAAATAAATTTAATAATTTAATAAAATTATTAAAATACTTAATAAATTCAGTTTAAAATTAATTATATAATAATTATTTTTAATTAATTTTTTAAAAGAATTTTTATAATTAAATTTTAAATATAAAATATAAATTTATAAAATATTTTACTAAGATATTTATTTTATAATTTTATTTTATAAGTTTATTTTCTAAATATTAAAAAATATATATATAATAATTTTTATAATTATAAAATTAAAAAATTAATTTATTAATAAAATATAATAAAAATTAAATTTTTTTCTTTATATTAAAGTTTATAAAATTATTAAAAAAAATTTTTATTTTTATATTAAAATAAAATTTAATTAGAAAAAAATTTTGTAATAACTTTAAAAAATCTAAAAAATCTGAAAAAATATATATTAAATTATAATTTATAAACTTTTATTTTAATATAAAAATAAAAATAAAATTATTTTTGATAATATTATAAATTTTAATATAAAAAAAACTTAATAAAATTAATTTTTAATTCTATTATAAAAATTATTATAAATACTTATATTATTTAAATAATTATTTAATTATTTATAATTAAAAAAATAATTATTATATTAATTATTTATATTTTAAAAATATAAAAATATATTTTATAAAATTCTAATTATTATATTTAATATTATATTAATTTCTTTTTTATTAGTTTTTTATTTTATTAGTTTTATTTATAATACTTATTTTACTTAATTTAATATTTTATAAATTATAATATAAATAATTAAATAATAAATAAATATATAAAAAGATTAATATATTAATAAAAAATTA
>CAJVPS010000325.1:0-27294 GCA_910591765.1 Ambispora leptoticha
TTATTCAATTTAAAAGATGTTTTCATCTTCATCTTCATCTTCATATATAATTTTTTTATTTTTATATTGATATAAATTATGTGCTATACAATCTCTAATAAACGTGTAATTATTATCATTATAATTTTCTTCAATATTTTCTTGTCTTTTAAATGTATTATCTGTTTCTAATAAACTTTCTTCAATTTCATCACCATAACTTTCACAAATATTATGCAATATACAATAAGCAGATACTATACTTGGTATGATTTTAGTTTCAACTTCAATTGGTGTACATAAAATTCTCCAACGTGATTTAAAAATACCAAAGGCTTGTTCAATTCTAATACGAGTTGCTGAATGCACATAATTATAATATTGTTGTATTATTGTAAGATGTCCATTATCACAATATGGTACAAGAAGCCAATCAGTATTCGCATAATCACTATCACCAAGTATATAAGAATTTGGTAGTCCTGGTCATATTACTGAATTAGAAAATCTTTGATAAAAAGATGAATTACGTAAAACTTGAGAATCATGAGTAGCACCTGCCCAATCACAATAAATATTAAGAAATTTGCGCTGATGATCACATACTGCTTGTAAAATAATATTATAAAACTTTTTTCAATTAAAATAATTAATTGCATCTTTGGATAGAGCTTTAATTAGTATATGACTTCTATCTATTGCTCCAATAATACGTGGAAATTTTTTTATTACTGAAAAATCTTGAATTATAATTTCAAATTCATTTATTGTTTTGGAAAATCTTTTTTAAAAATATTATTAATTAATAATATTTTATTTAAATTTAATTTTAAATATAATACTAACCTAATTTCATTTTCTAGAAAATTTTTATTAATCATCTCAATAAAATTACATGATGCATAATGAAAGGTTGATTCTGCCATATCACATAATTCTGATATAGCACGCAAAGTTTTACCATTACCAAGCCACCAAATTGTCGCAGCAAATTTTTGTTCTAAAGGTAATCCACGTAAAGATGTTTCCAAATCATTCATAAAAGGAAAGAGTGAATTAAATAATCACTCAAATATTGATTTTATTAATCGATAATATCTTTTAAATTCCAAATCCGACCATTTCAAACTCATAAAAATCCATTCTGTACTTCTTTGTCTAATTTTTTGATGTTGTTTTTTGATTTTATTTTTTTCTTGCTCTGTTTCTAAAATCTTAATTACATTTATGATAATATCGAGAGTATCTTCTTTAGATTCTTCTGATGAGAAAGAAGAAGAAGAGCTTGAAGATGAAGATGATTCATTCCATGATTGAATAAGTGCAAGTATTGCCGTGATATTATTATCATTATTTAATTCATTATTATTATTATTCATTGCTTCATTATCTATTTTTTATGAATTTAGATATGTGGCAATATTAGTCAATTAAAATTGCAATCTAAAATGCATGATGAAGATATTGGTTTGAATCACAAAATCGTGTGAAAAAGTTTGGATTTGGTTTGGATTGCGTTAAACCAAAACTAATCTAAGATTGATCAAAATCAAATTCAAAATCCCTATGTGAAGATACCCAATATATTTAACTTATCCCTGACTTTGCTAAACATAATTTTTACTATAATAAGTAATATCAAAAATAAGTAGATCCTTAGATTATGCTTCACATAAATTAAGTAAGTCTTCACATAAATTAAGTAAGTCTATTATTAAAATTGATCCAGATAAGAAATTGCAAATTATAAAAAAAAATTGTTAAAATACTATTGAATTATAAAATATTATTAGTAAGATTTATAAATAATTTATTTGATTAGATCTAATGTAAATAGTTCATCTTGAATAGTCTTTTCTGAATTTTTATTATTATACTAAATATAAAATAGATATACATCATTTTTGTCAAATAATTCTTTTTTTAGTTGATCTTATTCTTGTTACTTAATAAAATTTTCTGGATTTTCTTTGTGAAATAGTCTATTATATTGAACATGTTGAAGTTCCTGTACTTTAATTACAAAATCATATTAATAATAAGGAATATCTAATTCTAATCCTATTAGATATTTATGAGTTTTTAAGAAATTAGATTAATATATAGTAGATGATAGATCAAGATATTTTGTTACAATATCATAATATAGATTTTCACATTTATATTTTTGATAATATAAATATCAAAATCCATAATTTCTTATGATATTAAAAGATACATATCAAATGTGTTCTTCAATATATTTCTAATAATAAGGATAATCAGATTTGATATATTCTTTAGAAAGATACTGATCACTATGCAGATATGCAATTTTTTACATCTCTTCAAGATTAAGTTTAAATCTATATCTTACATATTACAGATATCAAGTATTGGTATTTTTCATATTTTCTAGAGTAGTATACCATAAATGATTATTTACACAACTTCAGAGTAATGGAGTTTCTTTATTATTATATTAATCAGAAAGATATTGGTCACTCTTATTATATACAATTTTTATAATAATCTCAAGACCATAGAATTGATTGATAGAATTATATTTATGATACTATGAATCTTGATTCTTAATATTTATAAGTGAAGTAATCTATCTATATCCTTCAGAATATTCTCAAATAAGAGATGATGCATTATTATCATATAAGCTTAAAAGATATTTACCTCTATATATATGTATAATTTTTATTACTATCAAAAGATTAGAAGACTCATATTTTAGATCAATATTTTTTCACTTTTTTTTAGAACATATCTTATATCATCTCCTTATACTTTTTACATATTATAAAGATGTTATGAATTTGTAATATAAAATACATTTCCAAATTAATAAAAAATTATTATTGATATATATTTCAGATAAATACTCTTTACCTTTACTGAATGCAATCTCTTTAGTAATTTGTAATTCAACTTTTCATCTATTCTAAGAATATTATAAATATCATAAACCAGACTTTACAGCATAAAGTTCTCTTTCCTATTCATGATCTTTAGAGTATTTCTAATATAAGAAATATTTAATATGAATATATTTATTAAATATATATTTATCTCCATGAGATTCAGTCAAATTTTATGTAGTTTTTAAAGAATACTTTAATTAAGTTATTTTTATTATTATAACATATTTCTAAATATAAATAGAAGAACTACAAATTTTAATAGATTCATCAAGAGCTAAAGAACTTGATCAGAATATAATATTGCATAAATTTTTCTATTGACCTACTGGATATTTCTCTAATGTAAAAGTATTAAGAGATGCATGCTTGAAAAAAGAATATAAATTTAATCTCTCTGCAATTAAAAAATAGCTTATAAATCAAAGTATCTAGCAAATATATTCTTCACCCCAAAATGTATATAATACATTAGTTATGATAAAATTTCATGTCTAAATTATATACATATATGTAACTTCTTATTTCTTACTTATGATTATTACAAAGGTAAAAAATAGATAACAGTACTTAATATAATAAATATAGATAGCTAGTTTAAAGTTTCAGTTTCACTTATATCAAAAAAATCTAGTAAGATCACCAAAGTATTCAGGAAAATTTATGATAATTCTAATAATTCTCTTATCTATTCTTAATTACTATAATATGATAGTAGAACAGAATTCAAAAAATTAGTAAGTCAGCTAATAGAAGCATATAATGTCACAATTTAAGTAATTGATATTTATAGTTATCATGAATTAGCTCTTGTAGAATGATTTAATAAGATATTAGCAGAGATGCTTTATAAAATCCAGTATACTGTTGAATTAATATCTAAAAATTCTAAATTAATAAGAGAGTGGATCAAGTATTTGCCAGAAGTAATAGATTATTTTAATAATTATTTAACATGTCTTATTTAAGCTTTAGATTTATCAAAATAGAATTTAACTCTAGCAAAAGCTATTAAACTAGAATAAGTAGAATCTAGATCATCTACAAAATATAAATATTCCATTAGAAAGGATGAGAAAAATAAGTTAAAAAAGAGAAATAGTATTTGTTATCTGCTTGCTAATGCAGAGTAAAAAGAAGATATGGAAAATCAGAAGCATGTGACAGATCCCATATTCAGTCTAAGCATTCATAAAATTCATAAAATTGTAATAACAAAGAATGAATCAGTTTTATATTATCTTGAAAGTGATGATGATGAATATCCTCCAAAGTAGAAATTTGTACAAGAAGAGCTCATGCATATAGATTTAGAAAAACTTTAGTATCCATCTCAGAGTATATTAGAAGAAAAAACTCATTCTAGATCTATTAATTTTATTCATATTATTAATAAAATAACTAAGACTGAAGAGTATATAAAGAAGTGTAATAGAAAATATCTTGGTAAAACTGGCTAAATAAATAATTTCAATGTATATCTCTGGTCTTGTAAAAATAGAAAACATCAGTAAAAATATTCATATCCATTAATAGCTATAAAATTTAAATAGTATCTCCTATATTATCATATTCATGAAAGAAGTTGTCAATATATTTTTAAGAATCTACTAGATAAAAAATTTCTACTATACATACCAAAATTCTTGGGTGGATTGAGACTTGATAAATATAATAAAAAACTAAAATTAGTGTGAAAGTATAATAAAGTTCAGCATTTTTATTGTAATAATTTATATCACAAAAATCAAGATGACTTAGATTCATAAAGGACATGTGATCAAAAAAAGTGAAATATATGCAAGAAGTGAGATAGATCTTGTTGAAATTAGTTATGATATGAATTTGTTTTCTTATATAAAAAGCAAATTACAAGAGAAGAACTATTTATCACACAAAGAATAAACTTATAAGATCATTATTTTTTAATATAATAATTTAGCATTACTTATCTTGATCAATATGAAAATAGAAAAGCTAGATCTTGTAGAGAGAATAGTTTTAAACATTGATGAATATAATAATGCAGAAAGATTTAACTTATTAAATAGTACTTCCCAATGATTTTTTAACTTATTAATTAGTGGATGAATCAGATCAGGAAAAACTAATAAAGTTATCAATCTTTTACTTGGAAACAAGATGTATCAATTGTTTAATAGAAAAAAAGGTGGAACAAGATATATTAAAAATGATGATTTAGTTTTGATTAGACATCATATTAATGAGCTAAATACAAATATCTGAAATATTATTATGAAATAATAGCAAATAGTCCAAAACTGTATTATGAAGATATTACATTCCAAGCAATAAAGCCTGATAAAATGCCAAAAATTAGCAATTTCTCTCCTAAAAGAGGAACAGTAGTTGTATTCAAAGATTTATATACTGAGCCTAAAAAAATACAAGATAAAATTGCTCCATATTTTAGTGAAGGACGACATGCTAATATCAATTCAATATATATAACACAAAGCTTTTTTGACTGTCCTAAACTAATAAGAAAAAATCTCGATTATATTGTTCTCTTTAATGGCAGTGGGACATATGATGAACTAGTTAACATCACCTGACGATATACAAAAAAATGGCGCAATGTTGTTGATATACTTGATAAAAATTTACAAGATAGGGAATTTATTGTTATCGATTTAACTAGAGCAAAAGAAGACCCTCTATATCTTCGCAAGGGATGGGACCAGCCTCTTTATCTTTCTAATGAGTAGCATAATTTACGGTAATAAGATAATAATTATTTTTTCCATTATTTATTAATACAGCAATATAAATATATCCTACTCGCCACTTCTATTAAGAAGCTGTCCGTATCCAGCCGTGATTTGGAATTGAAGTGGATGTTTTCAATATCTTATTCGCTACTATTCTCAAATGAAATAGCTATCAGTATCCAATTTGTAATTTTATATTAAAAATATATCTTAGATATTAAAAGTAACAATCTATTATAATGAAAATATTATCTTTAAGTGATGTTCAAATAACTGCTAAAAAACGTAATGGAAAATGTCTTTCCACTCAGTATATCAATGCCAAAAGTCCCTTAGAATGGAAATGCAAAAAAGGACACACTTGGTCAGCATCTCTTAATCGTATAAAAGATCATGGTAAATGGTATCCACATTGTGCGGGTAATATTCGTCTTACCTTGAAAGAGGCTATTATAATTGCTGAAGATCGTGATGGAAAATGTCTTTCCAATCAATATATTAATATTATAACTCCATTATTATGGCAGTGCAATAAATCGCATATATGGTATGCATCCCTTGCTAATATAAAAAATCATAATACATGGTGTCCACAATGTGCAAAATGTGGGTTTAAGTTAAATATTGGCGAATTACAAAAAACTGCTTATTTACGTGGTGGTAAATGTCTTTCTAAAAATTATACCAAATCTAAAAATCAATATTATTGGAAATGTGATAAAGGGCATACTTGGTATACATCCTTTAATAGTATAAAAAATCATAATTCATGGTGTCCATTTTGCTCAAAATTCAAACGGGAGAATTTATGTCGTGAGATTGTGACAAAATATCTTGGACCTCCGTCAGAAAATCGTTGGTCAGACTTTTAAAAACGTTTGAATCCCCTCAAGGTCTACAACTTGATATATTTTACCCAGAATATGGTTTTGCAATCGAAGTACAAGGAGAACAACACGAAAAATATATCAAATTCTTTCACAAAGGAGATCCCAATAATTTTATCAGACAGCAAGCACGAGATCAACTTAAGAAAGAATTATGCGAAGAAAATTGGATGGTTTTAAGGTATGTTTGGTATTACGAAGACCCATATATTGTTATTCCAGAGCATCTTCGAGAATTGGGTCTCATTGAATAAACATAAAACTTTAATTACATTTGTGCAATTTATTTTTTTGAGTGTATAGATCATATTCTAAAATACGTTTATTACATCCCTACTAGATATGATACATTGGCATTCGCCAGACACGAATTAAAAAAAATCAAGCTTTATTGGACAAAACTTTATTAACCACCTCGCATAAATGCTCGAAGCCAGAGATAAAAAGCACATGAAGAAAATCTGGTTAATTGTCTCCAGAAGTCTATGATTGAGGGTATTGGTAACTGTGAATATGAGAAAAATTTGCCACAGTAGACTTTCTCACTGATAACTTTCAAAATTTTAGCAACATCATTCTATGTTTAACCTTGAAATAGGTGATGCGAAAAAGTTTTATTAAGTGTTTACCCATACATACTAATATAAATTCATTCACATGGTTAAAAATGACGGAGAAACTTTACGTACTAAACTAATACATTCAACTAGAAACCATATAATCTTACAATATCCTTGTTTGGAGTATTCGTATTGCTTGAAGTACCTTTTTTATCCTTACTACTTGGAGTATCAAAACTGGTTGTGCGACAAATTACATGCCGTGGAGGAGAAAGAATTGATGTGTTCTCGCATGATTGTTGGAGGGCCTGGAGTGGATTTTCCTCGTCATTTTCATTCATCATCTCAATGACATTGCTAACGATTTTCTATTCGTAAGAAATTTTTAGACATTAATAATCATATTCAACATATTCCAACAATCAATTAATTATATTTCCTATAAGACACAAACCTTTGCCTTCCACGCAAGTTTAATGGCTGGAAGAACTCCTTTGCAAAACTCACTGATATTTGATGGGATGGTCAGCATTTTAGAACGAGAGATTCTACTAACATATCCTGCCGGAGAATCTAATCTGAGCAATAGTACAGAAAGTCCTAGGGAATTCGGAAAAATTAGTTGAGAATCTGGTAAATAAAAAATATGTATGTATCATACCTGCATGAATGAATCCGATAGTCTCAAGCTTTCTGACTTTTTTTTCTTTCGATCCCATATGAATGCATAAGTCATCGAATTGATAAGATTCTCCCCTGTTCACAAAATGATCCAGAGTGTTAATGATTAATTCTGTGAAGGGATATAATCACCTGTCTTACCTAATTACTTCGACACCTTCTATGTTCTCAAACGCCTTGTCTATGAACAACCATACATGTGACAGTAACCATCCTTCTAAATGATCTCCTTTTTTTAGGCTGTCTGCTTCATATTCACGAATACTATATGAAATAGGTGGCATGATTAACATTTAATGTGTTCTTTTAGATTAGATAAGAGAACCTTGCACCTACAAATTGTCAACGGTGTTCTTTATCCAATCCCTGTCAAAATCCCTTTGTCGGTTGTAAGCTGATTACCATGGTTCTGACCTAAAAACCCGTGCTCTGAGGTCAGAAATTGTGGACTATTCAAATGAAGTATTTGTCAAAACATCATTTGTGAATAATGATCGAAGCATAATGATATGAAAAATACGTGCCAGTTGGTAACTACCAAGATATTCTAACAAATCTTGGGGCAAATTCGGAAATGATTTTTGATTGTATGTATAAATTTCTTTGAGTTCAGAAGGGGAGAAAATATTTTCTTCAACAAAGCTTCTGTCTTCCGGATCAATTATAAAAGAATGACAGAGACTTTTGACATGTTAATGACTTAGGATCAATAATAATCTGATTTTAAAACAGCCAGTACTTACTGTTCATAATTGCATCTCATGCCAAACTTGTATAACTCATCTTCAACAACCTTCCCAGATGTTAATACCCATTTTTTTGTATTTTCAAGTTTTTGGAATGCCTTTGTGAACTTATTAAAATCCTCCTCTGACATCTGCACCTGCTCGACTATGTCATCACTGTCTGTTACCAAATCCGGTGTTTGTCGTGGAATACTTGACTGGGAACTACTTAAACTTCCGGCTGGAGAGCTAGAACTTCTTATTTTCGTTTCTTTATTCGTTTTGATCTACATAGTCCAAGGATAAAAAAAGATGTTTTCGCGATCTAATAACATACTGTTAAAATATACCGGTATAAGTTACCTTCTTAGGTTTATCTTGGTATTCCGAACCAGAGGAATCCGTCACTGTTGGGCTTTCGATATAACAGACTTTCTTTTTTTCCCTAAGTCTCATCCCAGCCGAAGAAGGTTCTCCTTCCTGAGTTGAAGTTCCTTCGGTATTTATTATTTCTTGATGTCCTCCAAACATTATATTATGGCTATTGTTGAATTGGGTCGCGTGATTGAACTGCTTTATCTTCTTTACCTAATGAAGAAATATTGGTATTTTTTTGTCTTGGTAAAATTTTATACTAGAAGCCTACCTGAAGATTCTCAATCTTTGCGCCAGAACGTTTTGGGTTCTTTTGTGCAGTCCAATTCTCGGAAAACGCAATATATAATTAATATCTAGAATCATTTCCGATCATAATCATTTCCGATAACAATCATATCCAATAGCAATATATAATTAAACTATCCTTCAGACTAGCAGTCCCAGCTTGCACTAGGCGTCGAACTAGCAGTTCGTCACTGGAGGCTAGCAGACCCAGCTTGCGCCAAGCGTCGAACTAGCAGTTCATCACTGTCGGACTAAGTTCAGCTCAATACTGCTTATTTCATTCAAACCTAATAACATACCTTCCAGTTGTCGAGGATATCTTGAGCTTTTCTCTTGCGAGTCATATCAAAATCGTCTAAATTTGCCACTTCTTCAAGATCTTTTTTTATGCAATCTAGAACTTTTCTCCTATTTTGTCCTGATTTCGAACGATAATATTCTTCCATATTTACACATGTCAGTTTTCGATCGCGGTGTCATTGTAAAAAGCCTTAAGAGTGGATGTTGACTGTGTAGACATGTTCGCGTTATCGTGTTAAAATAATGATAATGCGATCAGTCATAAATATATGATGCAGTAGTTCACGTTACTTTATTACGTATATGGACGCCATTGCTTTACAATACTACATATAAAAAAAGTGCCAAACTTCGAGACTGTGACAGCCAGTCACGGTCGAGTTACATCATAGTCACGTGACCAACACATTTTACCCTGAATTAGTATTCTTCCTAACCTGCAATGCTACGTATTTGATATTTTCCGAACTTAAATTTGAAATCGATGGTGCAGTAAAAGTTTTTATTCGCTGGATATATGTCATCCGTTGAACTTTATCACCACCAATTCGAAAAAAAAGATCATATACTTTTCTGGCTCTTTCTGTTTTCTTTCGGAGTGCATGTTTAGTAACTTCTTTTGGAGCTGATCTCTGACTTCTTCGTTGATTTTCTTCTGGGCCTCATGCTCTTCCATATATTGTTTATAGTTGGTGAGACGTTTCTCCAGTTCCTCTCCAAAGAAGTAATATGCTCTTAAGATTTCGTGACGTGTATTATCGCTATTTTCCTCGGCTTTGGATATTTTTAAATATAGATCGAAAAAAATTCGGGAACCCTCAACTTCTCGTACCGATTCTTTGTGAAGACCTTTTTTCTCCCTAATTTCAGAAATTCGAGTGGTATCAGACGATAATTCCCGGATAAGTCTTTTTAATACGATCGAGTCCTCATCCTTAATCACTTTCTTAACTTTTTTACTAGAGGAATTTTCGGTTGATTCATCCGTAGCTTCATTAGTTCGCTTTTTTCCTGTCGAATCAGATTGGGTTTCAACTTGAGATTCTTTTTCCTTCTCTTCTTCCCTGTCTTCATCTCTATCATCCATATTCACATCTTGATCTTGAGACAAAATCTTCTCACCCATATCCACGTCTCGATCCTGGGAGAAAATTCTTTGCGAATTAATCTCAATATTATGAGTAAATTCATCAACTAGAGTTGATGTGCCACTTATTTGAGAAGATACAGAGTCCCGTCTCTGAGTTTCATCAACATCAACGCTTTTGCCACAGCCGGAAAAAGGGCATATACTTGGTACCGTATGCATGATTTTTTTCTCGATACATATTCTATGAAATATATGCCCACAACCACCGAGAACAGTAAACGATTCATATGTAAGTGTTAAAATTTTTTGTTACATATTGAGCATAGTGGTAGTTCCGTAACATGGATATCTTGGTCAATCTTTTCGCCCGTCTCCTTTAAAATATTATATGCAAGGGTTTTAAGACTGGAGAGACTCATAACAACGAAGGATATAGTCAGATAAGTAGTCTCATACCTGTTTTTATAAACCGACATGAATGATCTAAAGAGGTAAGATTCGTTTATTCTTAGCGATATTTACATTAGTTGCGATGATTGATGAAAAAAATATTTATACTAACTAGAATTGTCGCTACGTCCAAATGGCACAAAGAGAGGTGAATTCGTTTATTCTTAATGAGATTCATGATCAACGAAAAAAATTATTTAATATTAGTATAACAAGGCCAAAATAACCAATTAACATGTATCTGAAAACTAGATTACATTAAAATGCACAGATTGAACGGTCCGATTTTGTATAAGTTTCACCGGTATTTAAATCATAATAATATCCTTCATCATCATTGTCAGAAAATCCACAGAACCCATCATCATCAGAGGGTTCCGAGTTAAAATCTAAAGAATTCAAAAACGATCTGAACTGGAAAAATTAATAGATTTAGTTCTTTGGATTGCATATGGAAAAACCAAAACGATACCAGTTTCGTAATCAACGATTTGAGTATTGCTCCGGAGCATAACCTGGAGTATTACTCCCGGGAGCATAACCTTGAATATTACTCCGGAGCATAATCTGGAGTATTACTCCGGAGCAAATGATCTGGGTTGAATTGGGTTGGGTTGTGATCTGCTCTATGAAGTATGAACCCAACCCTCTACTAGGATTCATTTTTTTACATTGTTACATGTATAACGAACTCCGCTACAGTCGTCACGTCAGGAGTGATTCTAAAAATATATTTATGGATAATACACATCTAAAGTTATATAAGATCATCATCAAATAATAATTATAATAAATCAAAAACGAATTGTTTTTCTATAGCGATAGTGTAATATGTGTAGAGTAGGGGGTAATAATCACTAGATTAAATCTCTATGTAATAATTTTTATAAATGCAAGTACAAATTAGCGAGAGTGGGAATTAATGATAATAAGAATATGCATCAATAAATAGAGAATATGCATCAATAAATAGAGAGAGAGAATGCACTTTCATAATATCAAATGTATATAAATGTGTGTACATATGCAACGACAACGAATAAATTATGATGTGTTTTACTGCTCAAACATTTTTCTAATAGCTGCTGTTGAATATGATTTTGGTCTTTCGATTGGGAATCCCCTGGAAAAAATAAATGAATTTTTAATTTTATGGAAAAAATTTTCATCAACAAAATGTGTTAGTTAACTAGCAAAATCTGTACTTACAAAGCTCTATCCCAAATCACTTGACTTAATACACCAAGTGCCCGGGAAACACCAAACAATACTGTATAGTAGTTTTGTTCGTCGAGCCCATAATACTGTAATAGTGCACCGGAATGTGCATCAACATTAGGCCATGGATTTTTTGTTTTTCCATGTTCCGTAAGCACTTGTGGGACAATATTATACAACTGTGAGACTAGTTTGAAAAGAGGATCATTGGGAAGATGCTTTAAGGCGAATTCACGTTGGGCTGTATATCGTGGATCCTTTATTAATAAATACCAAAAAGCAAAGATTTATTAGAGGGGGAAAATGGTGTTTACTAGATACAGAAACCAAGGAATTCACTTACAGTTTTTCTAAGCACAGCATGACCATAACCTGGAACCACACGACCAGAATTCAATGTGTTCCACACGTATTCTCTAACTGTTTCGTCATTAGCAGAAACTCCAATTTCGCTTTGCATTTTAAGAATCCAGCTAATAACTTCCTGGTTTGCGAGACTTAAGAATATACAAGGGATAGATAATATCGTGTAAGTTTTATTAGTTAAATTAGCTAAATCGACATTCGAATACATACCCATGTAATGGACCGGCTAGGCCATCAAGTGCTGCTGCAAAAGCTAAATATGGATCAGAGAGAGTACTAGCGACTAAATGCTATAGAATCATCGAAACCTGTTAGCAAATTTACATGCAGTACTAATATAATGGAGAACACGGGAAACCAATAATATTTACCGCAGTGTGTGCAGAAACGTTTCCTCCTTCGTGATCAGAATGTATAGTAAGATATAATCGTAATAATTCTACGAAATCCTTATTATTTTCATATCCCAATACTTTGGCTAAATTGTACGAATAATCCTTATCCGATTCAAGAGCAGGTACTTTTCCATCTTTAAATACATTTCTATAAATTCTTCCGGCAATATTTGGCAATTTAGCAATTAGGTCCATCGTGTCTTCAAACGTGGATATCCAATATTCGTTCTTATTTATCCCAGATTGATAAGCTTTGACGAAATTAGAGTCATGTTGCAAAGCGGTAACTGCTAATGAAAATTGTGACATGGGATGTAAAGTGTTTGGACATCTATCAATCAATTCCTCAACAAAAGAAGGAACATCAGATCGAGCAGCCCATTCCGCAGAAAGTCCACGAACTTGTTCCGTTGTAGGAATTTCACCAGTTACAAGGAGCCAAAAAAGTCCTTCAGGTAACGGTTCTTCCCCACCTTCAGCTTTTGGCAAAAGCTTTTGGCATTCAGCAATTGTGTAGCCTCGGAATTTGATTCCTTCATCGGGGTCAAGCACCGATCCTTCCCAGATTAAACCCTTGATCCCTCGCATGCCTCCATATGCCATATCGACAGTCACATTGCCTAAACTTTTAGCACCGTGTTCTTTTTTCACATATTTTATTTCTTCTTGCCTTTCGGGAATTATTTCAGCTAGTCTTTCCTTTAAGCTCTAAAGTAATAATAAGAAAGTTTTATTTAACCGGTTGAATTCCATATAATATAATTAAACATACTTTTGCGTTAGAGGTATGTAGTAACTTTATATTCCTCGCAGAAGTGTTCGTAATAACAGGACATGCTTGTCGTGAGTAGAAAGAGGATATAGAAAGGAGCTAAGAAAACATTAAAAAACACGAACGTCAGTAAAATGCAGTTTTCACAAGATTTTCCAATTTTCCGAAAACCTTCATACCACTTGATAGATAGATAAAACAGTTTCAAATATTTTGAATCTTAAAAAGAAAATTATGATTGACCTTTGTTACGTTAGAGGCATTTCGCGTGTAGGCACGTATTAAAGACATGATTTTTAGTTTGAATACTCGTAAAGGAACAAAAATCCGAATCAAAGACAAAAAAAAGATATTCATTTGACACACGTTTTAATAAAAATTTCTCGGTTTCACAGTATCACATGGATTTGCATGCTATCAATCTAGTTCTGATATGAAATGCATAAAAGTCGATTCGGAAGCACACGGATTCGGCGTTAAAAAAATGATTGATGCGCACAAATCTTGATGAGATTTTCGATGATCAAATGTCAGAGACAATTAAAAAAAAAAATCGTCTTTCATTCTCATTTTCACAGATGCGCCGTGATAATAAATAATGAAATTTATTATTAAGAGCCATTTTTCGTAATTTCTGTCATACATAAAACTGGCGGCGAAAAACCAACTTGCATTTATTGGTCTAGGCAACATGGGGTAAAATTATTACGATTATGATTATCGTTTATTGAGCAATCTTTTCATATTTTGGATTTTCAAGCCTTCCAATAGCTTTGAATCTTCATAATTATCTCAAAGAAAAGAACAATACACCGCTCATTGTTTATAATCGAACATTAGCCAAAGCTGCGCCTCTTGTTGATGCTGGTGCTACTCTAGTGCATTCTGTGGCCGAAATTTCGGAAAGAGCAAATATTATCTTTACATCCGTTGCAAATGATCAAGCACTCGTAGATGTTTTAGATTCGATATTTAATTGCTTAGGCAAGAAATCTGGCCAAGAATTTATAATTGTAGACCTTAGCACCGTTTATCCTACTACAATTGGAGAATTGCATGAGAAAGCACAAAAGATCCCGAATTTGCATTTGCTTCATTGTCCTGTATGGGGACCACCTGCACTTGCAAAGGTAAATTAATTTAGAATTCGACGTGAAAGAATTAATAATTATATGAATAATTATTCGTTTTGATTAAGAATGCACAATTAGTCATTATAACCTCGGGTGATCGACACGCTATAGAACGTGTATCATCTTTTCTTGTTCCAGTGATTGGTCGAAAAATAATTGACGTCGGTATGTTTAAAGTTAACAATCGCATAAGGTTATTCTACTTATTAAGTTTGCTTTACGTAAACAAACACCAGGCAGCGATGTTAAAAAAGCTGCTTCATTTAAACTTAATGGTAACTTTTTTATCGCTGGAATTGTTGAGCTATTATCCGAAGGCTTGATCCTTTCCGAAAAAACAGGCCTAGGACAAGATAAAATGTTAGAATTCATTGATACATTTTTCCCGTTCAGCCTTTTTCAGTATTACGGTATTTAATAATTACATATAAAAAGATATATTACATTAACCAATAATTTTTGATCTGATCCATTTACATACTTACATACTAGGACGAAAGATTCGCGAAACAGCTTTCACATCCAATGTTGGATTTACTATTGAAAACGGGATGAAAGATCTCAAGTATTTTATGTTAATCATGTTTATTTGTTTATTTAAGGCTAGTATATTCTATTGTTGATATTTTGAAAATGTTTCAGGCACATGCGTCGCCTGGCTGAAGAATCTGGCGCACAAGTTCCAATTATTGATTTGGCATTCGAACATTTAGTTTCTGCTAGAGCTAATAAATCATCAGACCTTGATTGGTCTTCTATTGCCGGATCTTTGAGAATTGGTGAGCATTATGAAAATGCAAATTCAGAATATTTTGAGTTCTTATTTTTGACAAATATTATATATTTAGCTGCGGGTTTACCCTTTTCTTCACCAGAACAAGAAGATATATCTCCTAATCAATAAATATCAATAAATAAAGATTAAATAATAATTTCTTACGTAACAATCAAATCGCCAGATATTTTTTTATAAAAACAAATAAAATTTTTGTATGTTACACTTGATCTTTACGATTGGATTGGTAGCTTATCACGTGATAATACCTGCTTTTAGTGGACCCCTTTTTCGGTCTTTAAACAGGGCAAAATGTCTTCAAAGGAGTTTTTAAGCTCAGGGCGAGGATCTGTAATTACACCTGTGGGGCTTAATACTTCCGAAAGCAGCTCAGTCTATGCTTCTTCAGAATTTTATGAGGCGACGCAATCGTCTGCTCAGCCGTCAACTATAGTTTCTGAGAACTTCTCAGAGCAAATTGAACAAGTTTTACAACCTCCAACTATATTTGAGGAATCGTCAGAAGAAACTGGGCAAATTTTCTCATCTGATTCAGTAATTACATGTTTTCCTGTCACAACCAAAGCGCCAGGTATACCTTCGCAAGCTTCAACATCCTCTAAACCTTCGGAATCTTTGGGAACCTCAGAATTGGTTGATTTGGAAGAATCTACAGAGTTTATGGAATTTGATGAACAGAGGATCCCTTTAGAAATATTGAATATAGATGCAAATCAACAAGAATCAGAAAGTGAGCTTATGGAATTTTATGAACAGAGGATCCCTTTAGAAATATTGGATATGGATGCAAATCAGCAAGAATCAGAAAGTGAGCTTATGGAATTTGATGAACAGAGGATCCCTTTAGAATTATTGAATATAGATGCAAATCAGCAAGAATCAGAAAGTGAGCAAGAATCAGAAAGTGAGGAAGAATCAGAAAGTGAGGAAGAATCAGAAAGTGAGCAAGAATCAGAAAGTGAGGAAGAATCAGAAAGTGAACAAGAATCAGAAAGTGAGCCAGATAGTTCAGATGAACCAACCAAAAATGAGAATCATGAAATGCTCTTTTTTCCTCCTGGTTGCTCGAATTGCAAAGTTAAAAATTCATCGTGTTTCTCTAATACACTTTGCAACGGATGCTGTAAACATATTTTTGTCATGTATAAATTTTTCGTTGTTTTTAAATATGTTAAAAAAGTTTTCAATCAATATACATTTACAGATAAATTTTGGAAGATTCATAAAAAGCACAGACCATTAATACCACTACAAAAGGATGAAAATGCGCACTACGCTGCTGGATGTTCCAATTGTGGTATAACACTATCCGTGTTTTTTGTACAAGGAATGTGCAAAAATTGCTGTAAGAAAATTTCAATCAATAGTCTTTTTGCATTTTTTTTTGTTTACAAACAATCATTGCATTTTGGTTTGATCATTGATATGTAGATAATTACTTTAGAAAGCATAAAAAGCCACGTCCACCGGAATGTATTTGGAAATTCGAAATAAGAAAATCAAAAAATAAGAATCCGTTCGCGTATTCAAAATATAGGTGTCCGTGCGCGAATTGCGGAGTAACTTATGAAGAAACTCGTGGCCTAAAATGGAAGTTTGATGACGATTCTCGTCTGCTTTGTGGCGCATGCCGTAAGGATTTTATTTGATATTGCTTCAAGATTTTTGATTAATATTATATAGATACTGTAATGCCAATTAATGACTTTTGGTTCCAGACAGATATTGGCTCAAGCATAAAACATATCGTTCAAGCAAACTAATTGGAGTTTCTAGAAGGAGAAGGATAATGAACGAACAAGCGAGACTTTATAAAGTTATAGCTCATATTCCTTGTATTAATTGTGAAGCTCAAGTATCTTATTATTTCAAGGATGGACGTTGCGCTCTTTGTTGTAAGAAATTTTTTCGAAATTTTGATTGATCCCTTTTAAGTAGCTATTGAGATAAATTCTGAATCATTTCGATTATTTAGATAATTGGTATTTAAGATTCGAAGAAGAAAGGCCTGAAAATAAAACCATAGAAAAAGAAAAGCTCGAAGATTTCTTAAAGAATTTTGAATGGACAAATTTAATTGATCGGTAATTGTCTGGAGTTAATTATTCTTTTTTATTAATTAATTTAAACTTTTTTGCTCTGCTTTATATATAGCCTTATTCATGATGGCGGCGTGAAATACGGGGTTGGCTATGATTCAGCAAGGTTTAAAGTACTTGCTAAAGATCTCGTCTATAATCCAAACTTGCTACCAACTAAAATCATAAAGTCAAGATGGAAACGTTTTTCTATATATGGTAATTATAAAATATTGATTTTTTCGCGGGCCATGAAAAAATATATTCACTCATTGAACTTTACAGCGCGAAAATTTATGTTACTTCAGAAAGATCATAGTCCTTTCCGAGATGAAAATGGTCGATTGTATATAACATTCAGCAAGTATGTCATCACTTTCCTAATATTCAACCAACAAGCCTTTCATTATCCAGTTATATTTACATAATTCCTATACAAATTTATAGCTGTAGAATTCCAACAGATGCTGCTGCCCGATTTACCATTAAAAAAGCTATTTTCAATATGCACACAAATTCACAAGGAGAAAATAAAATCTATAAATTATATTTGGGGCTATATAATTGCAAGAAAGAATACGAAAACTCCACTCCTATAGTTGATTTGAATTTCTATGATTCTGAAAAGGATGACTTTGAAAATATTATTAATGAAGACCAAGAATCTGGGTTTCAGAGTAATCTGCGTTGGGAAGCATTTGATGATAAGGGCAACTTGATCTCCAGATCTAAAGACCGGAAGGGCAAACAACCAGCTGTCGAAAACGATAATGTGATAGTGATCGATGAAAAAGATAATGTGGAGATTATCAAAGACGAAGAGAATCAGATACCAGTTGATTTTAGCAAAAAAATAGGTTAGTTTAGTGTGTTTATGATTTATTTTATAATTCAAGGAATCCTTGTATATTAATATTTTTTATATACAGATAATGTTCCGCGGCCCCAAGTTAATCTAACCGAGAAACCTATACATGATCCAAACTCCGTTATCTATAGTAAAGACGAAAATAAAATTGTTTACGTCTTCGCTGTGCAATTTTTCAATTCATCTCTTGATAATCTAGATGCACATGGACAGATTCAATGGCTCAAGGCGGAACGATTAATGGAGCGAGATACTGAATATGCTCCAAAATGTCCCCCGTCTATATTGACTTTATCAAACACCAAATATTATTATCGTGATTTCATAAAGTTCTAAAATTGGTCACAGCTAAAAATATTAATTTTAGCCATTCAAATTTTTCATGTCAACAAAAAATTACGAATTTTAATGTAAGAGAAATATCAGGATATGAGTGAAAGAAATGAGAACGTGCAGTATTGCACACTCATCTAATAAAATAAATAAATTGACTTTGAGTTACAAGCAACAATTCTTACCATTATCATTTTCATCCAATTTAAAAACCGTATCCGACCAAGTTTCCAAATATCCATTCTGAGGGCCGCATCAATTGAGCGATTCGCATCAATAAGATAGAGTAGATACTTTGCGACGACCAATTACTTTCCCGGGTTAATAGTTGCGTTATTCCAGGTATATTGGTAGTCGAAAACGGGCACATTATTTGCTATGTCGGCTTTTTAATATTTAAATATTGGGCGAGCGTTTGCGTGGTGTTCCAATGAATTATGTTTGTGCTGATTCTGCTTACGGTTGAGAATACCACTGGGGTTGAAATATATGGAATTTTAGTTGTCGGTGTTGGAGTTGGTGTCGGCGTTGCACTATTAGTATTACTATTCGTCGCGCTATTTGTATTACTATTATTATTGCCGTTATTGTCGCCGTTGTTATTGTTATCGTCCTTTCTGGAATAGAAAACTAAAGTTGCTAAATTTAATTTCATTTAATAATCTCATTTATACTCATGTCCACCAAGATATTTGCTGTTGTTCAGCGATATAAAAATTATCACAAAAGAAAATAGAAAAATAAAAAGAGCAATTTATTATTTTTGTCGCTCATTTTGCTTCTAATTGATCGTTCGTTTTCTCTATCGAAGAAGCGAGATACAGCAATTTAAACTTTGAAAAATCATTGTATAATCCATTATTTAATAAAAAACGCGTTTGAATTATTCCTTATTTGGAATGCTGTCCGTCGCGTTTCCCAATACCATTGATTCAAATCCTTTTTCCACCATTGATTTTAACTTAGGGTTACACGAAATACATCGACAATGAAGTATTCGAGCTCTCTTACGTTTATCAATTTATATTTAGCGCAAATAGTCGATTACCCTAAACCAAAAGATACTAAAAGGGAAGAGAAAAAATAAATCAGTTGACAATTTCATTTGTTAAATGGGTGATCATGATGCATTATACTGCTTGTTTTCCTCCTATGTTATACATTTTTGTTACACGAATTTCGACTGTAAATGATTTAAATGATGATGTTTTGTTTGATTCTTTTCTGTTTTTAAAAAAATACAAATTCATTCAAATAACTATTAAAAATATAAAAATATTCTTTCTTTTTACTCACATACAATGTCGTCAGATATACTTGCATCACTCAAAACCAAGAGAAAAAATGAACTCAAAGGTACAGTGTTTTGCTACAGTAAATATTATGTTCTATTCGTTTTTTTCGTATACTCAATACATGTACAATCGCAGCTGTGGAATAACTCTCTCTCTCTCTCTCTCTCTCTCCGCTTCTTGTATGCGTGATTGTTGTTCCTAGAACTCGCAATTGAATATGGCCTAAGTGTTAAGGGTCTTAGAATCGATATAGAAAATCGGATAAGGTATTTCTTGTTTTTCTTAGAATGTCTCGTCTCTTTCGGATTATTTGAATATCAAAAATTTGGCCATTTATAAATTGTACTACAGAGAATATTTATTAGAACGACAAAAAGACATTGAAGAAAATTCGGAAGAGGATGAGGAAGATTCTTCAGAACCTCCCTCACCAGTCCGGTCTCCGCGTAAAAAATCTAGATCTCCTAATAAAAGATCGAGGTCTTCAAGCAAAAAACGTAACTTGAATGGCGATAGGTTAGTAGGCTACTTTTGATGAACGTTAATTTCCACTATAGTACAAATTTGGAAGCTTAAGTTGTTTTTGATAGCATGTCTCAACCTTTTATATTAATTAGTCGTTCAGAAGGATATTCATCAGAGCCATTAGATAACCCGAAGTTACCCGAGCAGGTAATTCACAATAATTATCTCATATTTACTTTAAAGTTCATGATAATAATAATAACAATAATAGTTAAATTAATTTGCAGGAAGTTCAAGAAGAGGAAGTTCCAGAAGAGGGTGAATTACCCGCAAGCACGCCTTTTAATGGTGGCTCTCACTCCAGTCGAAGTATTGAAGACCCCAATGTGAATTCTTTCGCAAGAACACTCAGTTTTGAGGCAATTAACGATGGAGTGATTGAACTTAGACGTGTGAGTGTTTTTTCGTTTGTTTTGTTTTATCAAAATTACCTTAATCCTTAATACAAATCAATTCTTTTCTAGTACGTGACAAATACTCGAACATTCGTGATAGCGTCTATAACATTACAAATTGCTGTTTTCTTATACGTTTCAATTGAATGGACAAAGGTATATTTTTTAAATTTGTGTTTAATTTATTCTTGATTCGATTTGGTTTGTTTCCAAATAAAAAAAATTTGCTATTTTTGTTAACAAATAGTTTGCCACTGTTCCCATTGGACTTTTTTCGACTGAAACACGAGAATACTCGATCAATCTTCTAGGTCCAGATTTGACAATCCTCGGGGAATGGCATCGATTTTGGCGTCCATTATTGGTATACTGGGGATACCTTGTGTTATTACCATTAGTATTTGCCTACGTATTTAATTTCGAGCCTCATCGTCATACTGCCAGTCCGCTCGCTTTTTCCGTAGCTCAGTATTGTATTCTATTCATATCGGCTGGTAATTTGGACTGGGCGGAGGATGTTCGTGATTTCATTCCTGAAACTATCATATACAGTGGTGCTGGGGCGTCTGTTATATTTGCATTTTATGAAGGATTGTTGGCAAATACGAGTGTACAGATCTGAATGGACTCGAGGTTCTAAAAAATATTTTTATTTTTATCACTAGATTTACAATAGACAATCATTCTCTTTCTCTCTTGTATCCTTGGCTATATTTGACTTTTATTATTAATAATGGCTGGTTGAATTTGTGAATTTTGGTTGATCATGTTCGGTGGTATAGAATCTTGGTTATTAAGAGAATTCAAGGGCAAGGAGGTCGTGTATATACTTAAATTAATAATCTAAAGATGATAATAATATAATAGGAATAACAACTTAATAGAAACGCACTCAAGATTTTACATCAAAATAGAAAATTAGCAATGTAAAGGGTCGATCAACGATCATTTTTGGCTAAAATGGAAATAAAATGCTTTTTTTCATATCGATATGTTTTTTTTTCGGGTAAAGATAAATGCCACCATTATTAACCACGTTGCTTGGTGAAACGGGGCAAGAGTGTGAGATAATATACCTGAAACTTCACTTGCTTGCAGTGAACTATAACTTTTCATCGACAAGAACACGTGTTCAATTGCGAATCAACGATAAACGATGGTTACGGATTTCTTCAGGCTGGCTTGATATTTATATAGTTAGTATATCATGAGTGTTCTATATATGACAAAAGGATTACTTATCTTTGCTTCCCGAAACCTTTTAATTGTTCTAAAAAATAACACGAAAATATATCCTTCGTAGCTTTTTACTATTTTTGTTTTACTCGTGATATCACCGTCACCGAGACTTTCCACGCACGAACACAAATACTTTCCCTCTTTAACCGAAAAAATACTATCCAAACAATTCAAGCATAGCCAATAAACGAAACGAAACAGAATTACGAAACTATTCATTAGCCATGTCTAACACATTCACTAATTCTGCATTGGCAAATGGTTCCCGAAAATATAAAAAAAGCGCGAAGAATGAGACTGTGTCGTCTCTGACAGTAAATAATAACAGCAATAACAGTAAAAACCACAATAATATTGGTAACGTATTTGAGCCAATGGATATTGACGACGTGCAAGCTAAACGGCAAACTGGTGGAATTGTGCCTTATCAAATTCGGGACAATTCAACGATAAAGTCATCGTTTGGAAGTAATGGGTCAAATACGGTCAATACTACTACTAATAGTCACTTAAACCAGCAGCCAAATGAACGTTATTTCAATAATAATAAACCAAATGACACCAAGGAACCATTTCAACAACAGCAACAGCAGCAACAGCAGCAACAGCAGCAGCAACAGCAGCAACAGCAGCAACAGCAGCAGCAGCAGCAGCAGCAGCAGCAGCAGCAGCAAAAACAACCACAACAACCACCACATCATCAATATCATAGTCAAGAAGTTGGTGGTTATCTCAATTTCTCAAATATTGATAATAAGAAACTTGGGCCATCTAATAATAACAATAACAATAACAATAATAACAATAATAACAACAACAACAATAATAACCACAACAACAACAACAATAATAATATTGCGATTCAACAACAACAGCAACAAAATTTCTATGCTTCTGACCTGAATGTTGTTGCCGCTGCTGCTACTTGGGATATCAATATGCTAGTGGATCTCACACTATCAAGAACATCGTTAGATCGTGAGGTCGTTTTAGCCGCAGCACAACTATTTCAATTCGCTAATCAGGCATATCGTCATGCTGCCGTCAGCAATGCTGGTGGATATTATCTTCACCAATCTAATAATTCAAACAGCTCCGAAGATATGGTCCCACGCCCAAGTGCAATGTCATTGTCAAATCTTTTGTTGCCGTCTTCATCAGATGAATCAGGTGCTGCCGCCGCCGCCGCCTCTTCATCACAACCTGCGGTAAATAAATTCCCTTTTTTTCTCAATCTTTCGTGCAAAACTTGATTGCTCGATTTCCCGTTTTATGGATAAAAATTAACAAATATTCTTGAAAAAATAGAGCGAAAAAAAATTATTTCCAGACGATAAAATTTTGATGAGTTTCAATTAACTTTTAGTTTTCTTTTTCTTTTGAAAAGGTAAAGAGATTTAATAATCATCAACAGAAAAACATGGTTTGAAAATTGGAGTATTCACATTGCTGAAAATTTATGAATTTATATGTAATTGAAAGTTGGGATGGATGCAGAATTACCTTATTATCATCTTTAAATCAAATCAAAAATCTTAATAATTCTCACAAAACATACTTACACAAAACCATTTCATTACTTCATATTTCGAAAAAGAATCTCGAATGCAAATTATTCATTATTTCATAGTTATAATGCATGCGAGAAGTATTCCCTTTCAATTCTTATTCCTAAAAAAAAGACATAATTCTTTCATCTATTTCAGTAAATAAAAAAATCGATAATTGAAAATTTCTTGTTTAATAATTATGAGATTTTTCCCAAAATTTATTGTACTTTGTGTCTAAAAGATCTTTGGAGGGACTAGTCGTCAAGTCCGTGATCTATGAACTTGTCTCGTAAACGGGTTAATAACAACTGAAGGATTTATTGCTCGAGAAAAAGATCACCAATTGACATACGTCATCTCACTAATACAATCTTGACGAAAAAAAAAAAGTTACGAAACCAATCAAATCGCAAGATCATCTCGAAATTATGTTTATGAACCCCCCCCCCCCCCGGGGGACATTTTGGACAGTGCTGAATCAGGTGATAAAATTTATAATGCTCAAAGATTGTCAATAACCAATAAGAATGCACAAATTTTTTTTTATCCAAAAAGTGATTAAAATGTCGGAATTCAGAATCCAATTAAGGAAATTTGAAATTTGGTTCGGTAAAACTGAATAGCATTTCGATTATTATAATTATATAAAATTTTGCCAGGAACATTTTTTCATAGGCGAAATCATAAATTTCGGCACTGGCCCGGAAAGATCACCTGATTCAGCACATTTTCACGCAATTACGCAATACTCTGTAGATCAGAAAAGTAACTATTTTCTGACTATGAATATACACCCAGAAACCTTTGGCATCGCTCCAACAACGTCCGCTCCTATAGAGCAGCACGGTTTTTATCCATATAGTCAAAGTGGCGGGTAAGCCTTCATTTGCTAAATATATATACTTTTCTATGCAACAAGTTCCAATAATTAATGTGTTCCAGTATTAAAACATACTAGGAGTGCATTGGGGATCGCAGGAGAAGATTACTGTTTGGTAGCCGCCGATACGCGACAAAGCCAAGATAGCTACCTGATTGGTTCCCGCTATGCTCCCAAGGCTTTTAAATTGTAACGTATCATCTAGTAAATTAATTTTGTTGTTCCTAAAATATGAAGCAAAATAATAGTGTCGACCGATTTTCATATTTTTTTTTACCGAAATAGAACAGATACTTCTGTTATAGCAGTTGTTGGCTTTCCAGCTGATGGTGTATCATTGGTCAAGAGACTTCAAAAAAGCATAGAGGTGTGAATAGAATGAATATACGTGTCGCGTGTACTTGATTTAATTATTTATGTTGACCCGTGGTTTTTGACTATAGTGGTACAGACATAATCACGAAAAAACAATGTCCACAGCTGCAATCGCTCAAATGCTTTCGACAATATTATATAGCAAACGATTTTTTCCTTATTACATTTTTACTATATTGGGTGGATTGGATGAAAATGGTATTTTTATTATTTCCGTTATAATTTACAAGGTTGGCACCTGGACCAGTCCAAAAAATGTTGTCCAAATATCTACATAATTAAATTACTAATAAATTTTTGTCCAAAATTGTCCAAGAGCCAACCCTGTAAGTTATAATAATATTCTTCAATATCAAAAAGACCCTAATAATTAATTTATAGGTCGAGGCGTTATATACTCGTATGATCCCGTAGGATCGTTTGAACCCCAGATAAACAGAGCTATTGGTACAGGAGCTGAGCTCATTCAACCATTCTTGGATAATCAAGTAATTGTTTTAAATAAAAACCGCTATATTAATTTCGTTTTGAACTTTTCGTTAAAGAAAGCTATTTTTTTATCTATTATTATTTCGACATTATAAATTCAATCAAATAACAATAAATAGGTCAGCTTCAAAAACATGCCAAAAGCTGAACGTTCTCGCTTACCATTAGATCTGGCACTCCACATTACAAAAGATGCATTCACATCCGCGACTGAAAGAGACACCTTGACCGGAGATTATCTCGAAACATTTATTATTACCAGAGAGGGAATCAATATTGAGAGATCTGATTTGAAGAAAGACTAAATGATTAGTGTGGCATGCCGTAATAGGTTTAATAAAGTTGTAAGGTTGCAACTTTTTGATTTAAAAATCGTAATTTTTCCCGCAATTGGTATAATATTTGTAATTGTTGTAAAGTTCATAATTGGTGTAAAGGTCGCAATTAATATTTGTACAAAATAATGAAATCCGTAATAATGAGTAATTTCACGTACGGAGAAAATCGAGTTTAAGGCCCACCAGTTAATTCACCAAAACTTAGAGAATCGAATAATCAGCGATCATAGAAATGTTTGATATCTAATAAAGGTTGGACATTACAAGCCAGGTTGTAATCCGAAATGTTCGTAATTATTACTTACGCCAGCATCTCTAAATATGTGCTATTAAGAAGTCATCATTTCATTCTCTAGCTGCCAGATTAATAATTGTAAGAAATTTTTTATCCCACATCCAAATAATTTTATTTATTTATTTTTTAATAGATAAATTTAATTGAAATGACACTCTCAATAATGAATTCAAATCTATGTCACGTACATGATCATTTTCATGAGTAAAGACACTCACTTCTAAAAGAGCAATTAGCATTGCTACTTATTTGGTCTTTTTTTATTCAATAGAATTATCATCTATAATATTATAATCAGATAATGAAAGAGTTTTGCACAGATATTATTATAAACTGATCAAATTATAATTATTGATAAAATAAATGAATAATTCAGATATTCTTAAAGAACTTATAAAATATATGAATGAAATATTGAAATGAAAATGAAAAGAAAATATTAATCATAATAATTGATCTTTTTGATTTAAGATTTCTTGTTATAATTATAAATAATTCATGATATCAATTATATAAAAAAATATCTTATAACTTATTTATAGTAATAAATTTATAGTAATTATATATTAATTATTAATTTATTCAAGAAAATAATAATATAAATTTAAATAATAATATAAAAACTGAATAATATCATTAATATTATCTATAATATACTGGATTTTAATTAAAAATTCCTATTATTAGAATTAAATAGTATTTTCAGATATTATATATATTAATAAATATAAAAGATTATTAATCTTATATTATAAATTTTTAATATAAAATATTACAAGAAAACTTCAAAGTTTAAAAAGTAAAAAATATATAAAAAATTTAGTTTTAATAAAAAGTTAATATAGTAATGACCAAAAATAATAACTCAAAGGTTAAATTTATTAATAAAACATAATGAAAGTTAAAATTTTCTCTTTATATTAAAATTTATAATTTTATTAAGAAATAATTTTTATTTTTATATTAAAATAAAGTTTA
>CAJVPS010000326.1:0-27229 GCA_910591765.1 Ambispora leptoticha
AATATCTAATAACTTAATTAAATAAGACAGAATTAAAATTTTATTTTGAAAAAATAATTTATTAATATTTATTTGAAATATAAATTTTTTTATATTAATATATATATATATATATATATATATATATAACTTTTATAAAATTATTACTTGATTTATTTTTGTTAAATTTCTTTTTTTTTATTATTATTAAGATAAATACTTTCTAAAAAGTATATAAAAATATTAATTAGAAATAAGAATTTATAATCAATTTTTATTATAATTATAATTATATTTATTATAATCTTATTATAATTATATTATTTTTTATACAATTTATTATAATAATTATGAAAATAATATTCAAATTTAATATAAACTTATTATAATTATATAAAATATCTAACTAAATAATATAATTATAATAGAAATTAATTATATTATAAAAAATAATTTATTTAATTAAATATTAAATAATTAATTATCTTTTTTATTATTTATCTATTTTTCAAAAATTTTGTAATTTAATTATAATTAATAACTTCATCATTTATTTACTATAATTTTAAATCTTAATTTGAATTAGAATTCCAATTCAAGTTATCTCTAAAATATATATAAATATTATAAATATAAATTAATTCTAAATCAATTCAGAATTCAATATTAAATTGAATTATTTTTTGCAAGAATTATTTCTAATTGCAAATTAATTAGAGTTTACAATAAATTTGCAATTAGAATAACTCAGAAAAAATTCAAAATTTTATTAGTTTTATTTTGATATAATATTAATAAATTAAAAAATTTTATATATAAATTAATCAATTTATAAAATCTCAAGCTTGAATTATTATGACAAAATACATGTATAAGCATATTCATGTATCATAATATACATTAAAGTGTAATCAGTTTTTTTTTATTAATAATATGACCTCTTTAATAAATAATAAACAAAATAAATCTAATCCTGTACAAGTTGAATGAATAACAAGAAATCAGTAAATTTGATAATATTTACGCACAAAAAAATTATATAATTTACCTGACGAGTCTTAAGTGTGCGTGTGATTACTCTTTCTGGAGTTCTATTAAAGAAATTAGAATGATTAACAATTAAAATTTTTTGATACCATGATAAAATAACAGTCAAAATTTTTGATCACTATGATAAAAAAGGATCCTCTTACAAGACATGTACTAAAGCACCCCAACCACTGGCTGCATTCCTATCTACAGCATTAATTAATGCTTGTGAGATTGTCTCAAATAAATCCTCGGGTTCCTGTTATTAGATTAAAAAGTGGAAGTGATCAGAAAAAAAAAAGTTTCTTTATTCATGAAACAAACGAGCTAAAGAAACGCCTACCAAATCAGGTTCATACAAAGTTTCGCACATTCCTAACAAACTTCCCTCAGCTGTGCCAGCAACCACGAAATCATCTGTGGTGGTAAGACATCCAATCAAATCCATGCCACAGATGTATGGTGCATTATTTTTGTCTAGGCCAGCGATAATTGGACTTATGTAGTAGGGCGCAAATCTATAGAATGCAAACGTGTAGGTTTAACTTAACGGTGCACGCAAATAGCATACTAAATGTCATATATCTTTACCGTCTTTCGTATAAAGTAGAGGCAACCATACGGGCAAAGGTACGAGGTTCCATTTCACGTTCTTCGCGTAATTTGTACATGTTTACCTTGTATCGAAAAAGTTCAGATCTATATTGTTATTATAAAAGTATAAGAATTAACAGTTGCTTTAGAAAGTAAATTTTTCTACTGAAAACTTTCTCTACGTTCTTACAAAGTTTGAACATCGGTAGCTAATCCAGCCAATCCAAGATAAGTTTTATCGGTGATTTGAAAAATTTTTGGAAATTCTGTGGAGACGGTCATTAACTGCACGCCGAGACGTTTATCAGTCGCGATGGCGACACAGTTTTTTCCCATCATTGCCACTACAGAACCACCATTATATTCATAAACCTAATAAAGTAAATGAAACAGAGTTCCATGAGTTCATTTAACGATACCCAGACTATAAAACATAATTTGAAACCAACATTCATTTTGAAAAAAGTTTATGCCGAGAACGTAATTGATATGCGTCATCAAGATTTGTTGTATATGTTAACACGTGCTAATATGCGATGATCATCAACATCTATCTACTAGCCCTTGGCCCATTAAATTATACGAATATTGAAACATGTTAAGGATAGCGACTAAAAATTTAAATAAAAGTGGTGGTCGACAATTATCTGCCTTTATTAATAACCAAACTAATAAAATAGGTCAACTTCGTTTCTTTGCCAGTGTTATTGACGCTCCTGTTCATGCAACAAATCTCACAAATGGTGTTACCGTCGTGGCTATTGAAGGTGACTTTAAAATAAGCGAATGAATATTCGTTATAATATTTCATAAACGATTTAATTTAATTAATTAAATTTCAATTAATGCAACAAAAGATCGAACGCCAGCTTCTTCCGTCTCAATTGTAGTTAAAGCTGGTCCTCGATTTGAAACATCGGATAATGTTGGGGTTACTAATTATCTAAAAAATTTCGCATTTAAGGCGAGTATGTTCACGATTGAATCATCTTTTGATCACGTGAGTTAATAAAAATCTATTATTTTAGAATACAACTAAACGCACAGCCTTCCGTACAACACGTGAGGTAGAATTACTTGGTGGTGTTTTATCCGCGAATTTGACTCGTGAAAATTTAATCCTATCTGCGGAATTTCTTCCGGAAGATTTGTATGTATTTTATTTGTATATCTCATCATCTGGTTATTCATTTATTATCTACAAATACGATAAATACTATATTGATAATGTAATAAAATCAGACCTTTTTTCTTGGAAATTTTATCTGATACAATCTCGAAAACCAAATATACACATTATGAATTCAATGATGTCAAGAAGTTGGTTAATTTGGAATCTGCTGCTGTCGAATCGGTCCCCGAAGTGCTTGGTCTCGATCAAGCTCACGCGGTAGCTTTTCGTACCGGACTTGGAAATTCGCTCTTTGCTAAATCTTCAACAAAAGTCACGAATGTAGACATTGTGAAATCATTTGCTGAAAAAGTTTATACAGCTTCAAATATCACAATCGTTGGCACTGCGATTGATCACAAAAGATTAGCAGACTTATCAGAACATTATTTTAACGATTTAAACAGTGGAACTCCTCTAGTCTCCGTCAGCACCGACTCAAAATATTACGGTGGCGATTTGAGAATTCCAAATTCTTCACCTACTAGTCATTTTGTACTTGGATTTCCTGGTGCAGCTTTAGGCTCCAAAGATTATGCAGTACTACAAATCTTACGATTCATATTAGACGGAGAGAAACATACTAAATGGGGTGTTGGTGTTACTGCATTGGCTCAAACAATCAATAAATTATCGACTGGTACACAAATGACCACATTTAATGCTGGATATTCGGATATTGGTTTATTTGGTGTTTTCATCCAAAGTCATCATCCGGGATCTATCAGTAAAGCCGCGGAAGCCACAGTCGAACAATTAACTAATGTCGCAAAAGGATTAATCTCTAACGAAGAATTCAAAAGAGCTTTGGCGAAAGCAAAATTCGACACTGCTGCTTCTTTTGAAACTAGAGGCTTGAAAACCGAACTTTTGGGCGCTTATCAGGTGAATATTTAATTAGAATTGAATAGATCAGGTTATTCATTACTCATTAAATTGCCTTTTTCATAGGTTTCTGCGTCTACTCCTTCTGCACTTAATGCGTATGCGAATATAAACACAAGTGACATTCAAGAAGTAGGTTTATAATTTTTTTGTGAATACTCTGATGATCCTTTTTTCTAACGAATCACCTATATTTATTCTTTAGACGGCTCAGAAAATTTTGAAGAGTAAACCAACAGCAATCGCAATTGGTGATGTTAGTTCTTTGCCATATTCCGATTCATTATTGTATTAGTGAATAATGTTGGATCAAAGATTGTCAAATGTAAAAATAATATTTATTAGAATATTTCATTATCCTGGCGCATTAGAAAATAAAATTTTAGATCATATGATATCGATCTTACCAGATTTATGTAGAATTACACGATGACTCATTTACGATAAAATTGACTATTTTGTATATAGCGATAAGTAATCTGATCCATTAACAGATTATAAATATGAATAAATTATATAATCGAAATTTAATATCAATTTTTCATTGGCGTAGTCATTATCAAAAAGCTATTCCCAGCAAAATAATTTCCCGAAATGTGATAATTGCGGCGAAAGATCCAGATGCATTAAAATATGATGTTATTGTGGTCGGAGGTGGACATGCCGGAACAGAAGCTTCTGCAGCCGCAGCTAGAACTGGCTCAAAAACTTTATTAATCACCCATCGGCTGGATACGATAGGTGAAGAATTTCATCCTATGTTGTAAAGTATTGTTGATAAAAATTAAAAATTTAAAATAATGGATAAAAAAGGTGAAATGTCATGCAATCCATCATTTGGTGGAATTGGAAAAGGAGTGCTTGTTCGAGAGATTGATGCCTTAGATGGATTATGCGGAAAAATTGCCGGTAAGTTGATTCATTGGGATGGATTTTTAAAATTAACTTTGCTCATAAATCAACTAAACTTAAATAATAGATATATCTGGTATACAATTTCATGTGCTAAATCGATCAAAAGGGCCAGCAGTTCATGTAATAAACATAATTTGATTGCTTATATTAAATTTGATGTGATGTGAAATAATGCGAATCAATGTTATTTGTTCTGATTATGTAGGGACCTCGTGCGCAAATAGATCGAAAGCTTTACAAACGAAACATGCAAGAATGCCTTTTTGATTACCCAAATTTGGAAATTAAAGCTGGCAGTGTACATGATATTATTATGCATCCTTCATCGACATCTCTTAATACAGCAACATCCGGAAATCAAGATTTTTCATCATCATGTTACGGACAAGTTCAGGGTGTGAGACTTGGTAAATAGTTTCTTTTTGAAATGTTCAGTTATGATTTTTTATATTCACTCTATTTATATTTGTTTCTTCGAATTGAAGAATCGGGTGAACTTATAAAAGCTTCAAAAATTATAATCACTACTGGAACTTTTCTGCAAGGAGAAATTCACATTGGTAAGAATTGCAATAATAATTCTATAAATAGATTTTATTGAATCCTAGATCTGAACAAAAAATACCTTCTGTATTTTTTGTTGTTTGATGTGAAGGTAAGATTGCATATCCCTCAGGTAGAATCGGTGAAGCAGCTTCCGTTGGATTATCTAAATCATTAGAATTGGCTGGATTTCGCCTTGGCAGACTAAAAACTGGTATTTGTTTCTGAATCTAATTCATTATCTTAACGAGTATTGATTTAATTAACTACTTGATTAATGATACAGGAACTCCCCCTCGTTTGGATGGTAAAACAATAAATTATACAAATCTACTTCCTCAGTATGGAGATGTGCCGGCCACTCCATTTTCTTATCTTCATACGTCAGTGCCATTTGAAGTATGTGACTTTATGTGTCAATTTTTTTTTCTTGATAGGTTGTTGTAACTCTAATGCCTTTTTTTTGCAGTCACAGCAAGTATTGTGTCATCAGACAAGAACTAATTCTGCTACGCATAAAATTATTCTTGACAATTTATCAGAATCTATACATATTAGAGAAACGGTTAAGGGTCCAAGGTACTATTTAAATATTTGATTTCCCACTTTGCAATTTTTACGATAGTAGTTAACTAATTATTTATAGATATTGTCCTTCCATCGAATCTAAAATAATACGATTCACCGATAAGGCAGGTCACATTATATGGTTGGAGCCGGAAGGTGACTTTTTATTATGTTTTCTATTTTTTTACGATGATTTTCCTATTATAATTATCAAGTCATTGTTTGTCTTATTAAATATTTCAGGTTTTGATACTGATGTCGTGTATCCGAATGGCATCTCGATAACTTTGCCTGAAGAGATCCAGCGAAAGGTACTTAAAACAATACCAGGATTAGAGAATGCAACAATGCTAAGACCAGGTATAATTTTTATTATTATGGATTCGTAAAAAGGGTATATTTAAATCATAAAGTTCATTAATGACAGGCTATGGTGTGGAATACGATTACGTTGATCCCCGTGAATTGTATCCTACTCTTGAAACTCATCGTATTAAAGGATTATATTTGGCTGGTCAGATTAATGGAACGACGGGATACGAGGAAGCAGCTGCACAGGTATAATATTTTTATGTTCCAATAAAAACTTTTATCTAATTTATAAATATTTGAATTCATAAAATAGGGAATAATCGCTGGAATAAATGCCAGCCTATCAATTCGCGGCAAACCACCATTCATATTAGATCGCGCCGACGCATATATTGGCGTACTTATTGATGATCTAGTAACAAAAGGTGTTGAAGAACCATATCGAATATTTACGTCACGCTCGGAATATAGGCTCTCTTTAAGAGCGGATAATGCCGATTATCGACTAACACCTAAAGGCAAATTTAAATTATTGATATAATCTCTTATGTTTGAATGGTAATATCGCTCTTAATTTAGAGTCAATTTTAATATGTACATTTTTCTTTTTCGTTAAGGTTATGCAACTGGCTGTATAAGCTCAAATAGATGGAAATTATTTGAAGAAACCGAGTCGCAAATGTCTCGTGGCACACAAATTCTTGAAGATTTTGAATTGTCGCCGCAGAAATGGAAGGATTTAGGCATAAATATTAATCAAGATGGGATTAAGCGAAGGTACAAAATCTAAGCATGATTTTATTAATATATTTTAACTATATATGTGTTTTACACTATGATAGCGCAGTTCAAATAATGGGTCAACATGGTATAACGTTTGATCGTCTCGCTGAATTAGTTCCGGGTCTTTCAGAAATTTCGCCTTCGTTGAGAAGTCGATTATGGATAGAAGGCATGTATAATGTAAAAGACATTTTAACTATTATGGATCGATTTATTTTTATGTGTACATTTAATACGTAGGCCTATACCGGATATATCTTAAAAGACAAGAAGCAGACGTTGAAGAATTTAGAAAAGATGAACAACTTAAGATACCCGAGGATATTGATTATGACAAGTAAATGGATTTCTTTTTTCCTCTTCATCCTTAAAAAAACGTGAATTAATTTTTTTTTAAAAAAATATCAAGGATTTATAATCTTTCAGCTGAAGTACGATTAAAATTAAAATTGGTTCGACCAACTAGTTTGGTATGTTAATCTGTTTCGCCACTTATCTATTTTTTTATGATTTAATTCCAAATATTATTTTAATAGGGTGCTGCAAAACGTATAGAAGGGATAACACCAGCTGGTGTTCTAACCTTACTTAAATACGTGAAGAGACAACGAAAAAGTAATCTTGCGCCTCGTTCGTTTTCGTTGACCGAATTGCAAGATGGAAAACATCAAGATAATGAAGAATCATTCATCCAAGACATAGATAAATAAACAAATAAAACGAGATCATTAAGATGAGGACAGAAATTATCATTATAGGTTCAACATATTATAGAAGTTAGTAATCTAAGTTAAATAAATAAGTCACTTGTTAGAAACAAAAAACTTCATTAAACAGATGTAAAAGTTGATTATCAAAGTTCACAGAACTTTTTTATTGATTCAAATGATTATTGTTTGTTTTTAAGTGCATAATTCTTTATAAAGATAGCCCTCCCCGTGTCAACACAGGGAAAGACATATCGATATTATATGTTTAATATGTATTCGATCCTGGTCTTAATAGCTAACTTTTGGATTTGACTAATATGAATATCAGAAATCGGTCTCTTTTGATTTTAATCAAACGTATAATATATGGAATAAATATACTTTTACAAAGATGATAGTTCTAGTATTACAATACAGCAGAATCAAACTACATTTATTTTTACATTAGTATTCTAAAAATGTTATATGAGTGATGAGTAATATTATTAATGCGGAATTTTTTGAATATAAATAATGTATTTATATCGAATGAAAGGGAAAATAAATCAAGGGGATCGAGGTAAAAGGATTAAGATGAGGATAAATAAATATTGGTGATAATTATTAAAAAAAATATGATTTCGCTCTTGCTCTGCCTTCAAAAATAAAACAATAATGAATGCGTAAGGAAGGAAGACCATAAATGTACACCTTCCACAACCACCACCATTTCATATATCTACCATTTAACCGGTTACGAGATATTAGATAAAAGCCAAATGCTAACTAAATTCACCATCACTATACAACTTTAGCATCCATTTCATCTTGTTCCTCACGTGAATTCGAATTCAATGGTGGAGAAGATGGTGTGATTGTGGTTGTGGAACTGAGTGGTGTAGTGGCTATGGTTGTGGGGCTGAGTGGTGTAGCGACTGTGGCAGTGGGACTGTGTGGTATAGGACTCTGTGGTATAGCGGCTGTAGTTGTCGTGGTGGTGGTTGTGGTAGTTGTAGTTGTCATTTGAATTTGTTGATGTCTTTGTGGCTTTGGCTCACTTAATCGACTGCCGGCTAATTCTCGTTCATCTAAATATTCTTGCTCCACAAAAGCGCGTCTATGTACATTGCTAGATGATTGATTTTATTAGATTAGATTAGATTGAAGATATTCTTATTCATATAACTAAAGAATATCGCTACAATAAATGATATTAACCTGTGGATTAATGGTCTACATAGCGCCCAACAACAATTAAGATATATACTATGAAAATCATAGGGATTTTTAAGTCCATTCCGTCTAGCTAAAGGAGCTCGAAGCTATGAAAAGGAAACGAATAAATTAGTCAACTAATAAAGTAAAACGAGCAAATAAAAAAAAATAGATGCTCACTTGTTCATGTGTGGTCATGTTTTTACATATCAAATATGTATGATACATCGTTAATCCACCCACAGACCACATTAATAAAAAAGCGATCACGGCAAGAACAAAACTCACGGGTGCCACCAATATACTATCGATAAAACTAATAGCACGCTCTTGCATTAATAGCACCAAATGTGCCAATGAGAATCCCAAAATATAGAGACACAGTATAGTGCCAGTACATATCAAAGTGTAGAAGGTGCGGTAATTGCGACGACCTATACAATTATTTAACCATATACAATGATGATCTTCACCTTCTAAAAAAACCAACAACGATAATAGATGCCATGAGAATTGAAATAATGATAGGGAGCACACGCACGCAAACTTTGACAATCAATCAAAGAATACAAACCAACACAATTATCACATTGACGACAATGACTACATCTTGGTGGCCTATAAATTTTACACGTTTCACAATACTTCAGTATCAATGTGGTACCATTCATTTTTACGTCTTTCGGTAATGGGATACTACGAGCAGGGAAATAAGTGTGCTGATGATTGTTTAAATTATTTTCAGTTTCTTCAAAATCCTCAAAAGGAGGCGAAGGATCAAGATTTCGTGGAATTATCTATGAAGATATTCAAAAAATATATATATTTATATTTATTTCTTTTGTTTCTCCATCTCCCACAAAAATCCGCGAAATATCAAATAGTGCCAAAATCAAGATTATCAAACTTACACCTGGATCTGACCATGAAGTTCTAAGCATACTTGTCAAAGCCAAGAGAAATAGGTAAGCAAAAACAAAAACAATCGCCGGTGATAATTTTTGGTATAGATATGGACCACTATAATAAATAATTATTATATCGGAATTAATAAAAAAAACGAAGATCCGGAAATCCCACATGCTGTATAGAATACTTGCGTGAATATTAAAAATAAAAGACACGGTACGATAAGTGTCGTTACCGCGACCATAAATGCAGGAAAATCACGACTAGTCATTATTCTACCACCCAAAAAAAATCTATTTCTGCCCGGCCACACCTGATATAATCGTTTACGTCCTCGGCCCTTTTCTGAAGGCAGGGAAGCAGGTTGAAATACAACACGGGGAAATAATTTTGCCATTGACGCGTATGGAGACATGGCAGGATCATTTGTACCCAATTGTTTAGTCATCCTTTTTTTTGACAATGCTCTGGACATGTTACTATCAGAAAACCTAGTTATATCTATAGTCAGCGTAGAATCCCGTATACGTCTTGAAGCACCAGACTCTATATAATTATCCAAATTTGCTGGTTCTAATACAGAGTCTATAGCCGCCTGCGATATATTATCAATACTCTGATGTTTTATAGAGTCTCCACTTTGTATGTCTAATGAATGGTTGGCCTGTTTATTACTGCTACTGTTGAGATTGGTAGCGGAAACCGAGAATCTGGTCAAAGGCATACTATTAGTAGGCGCCGATCGCTGTGGCAAATGCTCGTCATTTTCTTCAGAAGACATTCGTGACATTGAGGAGGAAAGAACCGCACTTCCCATTGCAGAAAGTAATGGAGGCAACGGTTCGGTAGGTGAGTTTGAAGAGTGAGTAACATTTGCGTGAATGGAATACGTGGATTTTCGTCGAGCTGACGAGTGTTGTATTATTGGCTTTCGAGGGGCGAAAAACTGTTTTGAAGGTAAAATGCCGGATGCATGTCGTGAGCGTCTAGCTTGATTATTCATTTTTTTGAACAAGAAAAAGAAAGTGAAGTTTATGTAAAATGTGTGGATATAAAGAAAGTAAAAGGGAAAAAAAAGTTAGGATAATGCCTTTATTAATATTGAGAAACCAAAGAGGAGAGAATAAAAGAATGAACGAAAGGTATTGGTGTATAAGAGTGCGCATAAATTAATATTTTTAATTTATGCGGGTAGAATTTACACTATATAAAATATGCATAACGATAACGTGTTTTCAAATCAATTAATGCATTGGATTTGCAGTATATGATCTTTATATTAAAAATATAAATAAATTACCAAAAAAGGTGAAATCATTGTCATAATGAATAAAGTTGATATGCATTGTTACCCTTTCTGTGGAGATGTTCAAATCCCAATCATTAATTGATGACAATGGGAACTTCATTACTTGCTATTCTTCTTGTAAGTGACTCTAGCCGTGGTCACCATTTTGTATTTCACTATCCCACCAACCCTAAGCGAGGTGAGGAATATCAATCGCCTCCTCCAGGAAATGAAGGTTGCGGTGATAATGAAAATATTGATTATACCGAAATTGACATTATCAATTGGTCGATTAGAAATGGCGATGATTTTGATCAACGTTCGAGGATGGAAGAGGATATGGTTGAGGATGTTTCAAAAAGTAATCATACTTCGTCGGATGCTCTTGACTCGGGTGAAATTAAGTCAAATAAACAAACATTATTTGGATTCGAGACAGAGTTTCTGGCTCAAATTCTCTCACCAAAATCGAAAAGTTTGAAAAAATTTCAATTGACTATTGATAATTTGACGTTTGTTGGCCAACCGGTTTTTTGGCCTAGAGATATCCAAGAAAATAACTGCGATAGTGAAAACGAAGGAGGAGGAGGAGGAGGAATAGTAGATGTTCCAAAATTAGGTGATAACATAAATAGTCCGACCTTAAACGATAACGAAAAAATTCAACGGCAATTCTCTCAGAATATAGATTCTGAATCCAGTGATAACCATGGTCATAATAATCACGATATTACGTCAGATGACAGCAATGATTTTTTTTCACAGACACAACAACAACATCGACATTTTACCACTTTTCATCTAATATTTGTCTTGGAGCCACCCGAATTGGAACTTAATCGCCAAGTTGATAATATTTATAAACATGTGATCACAAAACTAACGGCCGCATTACGCTATGAACAAAAGAGATGTGATTATGTGCGACTTGAAGCAGAAAAAATCATTGCGATACGAGATGAAGGCATCATCAAAAGTATGGATATATGTGCCTACTGAACAATATTTCGGATGATTTTTTTTCTGATGATTTAACATTTTTATAATTTGAGACAGAGATGTCATTTAACGAAATAACGGATAGCATTATAAAACAAAGTTCACTCGCGAAAGCTATCGCCCAAGTATATCATGATATATCCAACGATTCGATTGCTCATGTTATTATCAACGATTATATTGATTTGTCGTTACAAATACCTCCGCTCGCTCCTTCAATGTTTTTCTCTCCACTGGACAATGCTCGTGATGGTTACGAATACGCGCATTTCCCTGTCATTGCACCATATCATACGCTACTTTTACTCGAAGATCCGGAAGAAATTTTAAAAAGCATGCCATTAGATTCGAATCCAACACTCGTTCAGTTGGTACAAATCTTAACACCTACCCAACGGTACGTGTCTATTTATACATTGAAATCTATGAGACGAATAATTTTCCCTTTAATGGTTGGGATTTGCGCTATAGATTGGCAGAATTATGTACCGTACTTGATTGCTCTCTGGCGCAGATCTATCGAATTGCTGCTCATTTGATATACTGGCGAAAGGCAAAATTGATTGATGTAATCAGCGTGAGGAATGTTTATGTGGTTAGTCCAACAGCGGATCTTAATTCGTAAGACAATTTAAATTTTTATTTGTATCATTCTTCTTCATGAATGACTCTAATCTGAATTTTTTGCTAGCTTATCGGCAATTAATGCAGACTTTAGTCACATAATTGAGCGTGATATTTTTGGATTTCTCGCGTCACTTTCCACCCCGAAACCATACGCCAGTATAATTCCATCTAAAGATCTTCGTACCATGTATTTAGAAGCCATCACTTATTTGTTACGTAAAGACTTGGTAATCCAGCTACACGCATACTTTTTAGTCATGATTCCACAACATATCAAGATGGGATTAACGTTAGAGCAGTATCAAGAAAAGATGCGGAATGCTAGTGCGGAAAGTGGTGGTGGTGGTGGTGGTGGTAGCAATGGCGGTGAATCGATTATTCCTAACTCAACTACAGCAGATAATAATGCTATTATATCCCCACCGGGACAAGCCACTGAAATGGAGCGTGAATGGCTGAAGAAAAAAACTGTCAATCAACAGAAAGAGAACGTGGCATTGTTTGAGAGGTAAGTTGCGTTTCGTTTCATTTTCGTGCCATTATCTCTTAATGTCAATATCAAGATGAAATTTTCTCTTTTTCTTTGCATGCATTGTAATAGACTTATAAAGTATTTCAATGGCAAATATCATATTGAAGAGATTCTTTTTCGTGAAAATATTTCTCGACGAGATCTCAAAATGGTGTTAGGATTATTTGATGAACTAGTAACGGTATTACGTTATTGAACAATGTAGAATAATGTGATGATGTTCACTATTAAAAGTAACACTCATATGACATATTCCGATTTGCTATGTACGAATTATGAAATCGTTAAAATCAAGCTACATATGTAAAAAAAAATAAATCGCATATGGGGCGTGCTGCAACAAAACCAGACAAAGTGAACATTTGACGTCACTCGGGCATCAGGCTCGATTTTATTTTCACCAGATGAAAAGATGCGGCTGGCGTTCTTTCACCAATTGCAGGTTTATGAAGATCAATCTGCAGTTTTTTATTGAAGTAGGAAGGCATTTCATGTGGTGGAAATTTATCAAAGTAATGCTTAAAAAACCTTTTATTAATAAAATAAGCTACTAGTTCAAGGTCACCGATCTGAAAAGTGAAATTTGATTTTGGCGCACTCTGCCAAACGGAGGATGGGAAGAAGCGCTTCCAAAAATCCAAGTTAAAGATATCGACCTCAGCGAGAAATTTCCCAAACCGTCTACTAATACGTTCATCACATACTGATGTATTCATCGCAAACTATGTGTTCGTCATCCCAATTCTAACTCTATAAAATCGCATGAATTTCATAGCTATGTTGGTTTGATTACATAATTTCATGCTCACAAGGCCATCTCTATAAAGCCATCAGAAATAATTTTTTTTTAAAAAAAAAGAATTACCTACGAAAATTCGCCAACAATTATATGCCAGGTTTTAAATCAGGATGAAGCCAATTAATTCTGAGAGAATTGCCAGAAACCTTCTAAAAAAGGATTGGTAGTAGACCATATTGTAGATCATGAGGGAATAAGTGATAGTAGCGGATGTGATTTCTTTGTTGGCGTAATGGATGTTCAAGAAAACAACGGAAAGATAGTTCTAACAGATCACTCAGAGACATCGACGCGGTAAGCATACTATAGTTCGTTTCCGCTCATATTCTCATCATCGCGATCTCGTTAATAGGGAAGAAAAACGTTTACAAAGAAGAAAAATAAAGTTAGAAGGAGTCATTTAGATAGAAGACAGAATAGGTTGCATAAAACGATACTTGCGTCTTTTTCTTATTACGCGATCCTTGGTTTGCACCCCCGGAATGTGCAGATCCATCGGCATCAGGTTTCAAATGCAGTGGTAACCGCACGCAAGCCCCCACCACTACTCCCTTAAGCCTAGGGGAATGCTTGAGCGAAATACGCCTAAGGACGTATATGCCAACCAAGGAACCGCGTACTTGATGACTTGCACCCCCGGGGTGTGCAGATCCATCGGCATCAGGTTTCAAATGAAGTGGTAACCGCACGTAAGCCCCCACAACTACTCCCTTAAGCCTAGGGGAATGCTTAAGCGAAATACGCCTAAGGACGTATATGCCAGTCACCAGAATAAAAGAATGAAAAGAACCGTATTTTCCTTTTTATAACAAAAAAAAGTGTCGGATCATGTGATTTTTTAAGGGATAAACCAATCAAATCGCAAGATCAATGTGTAATGGAAAAAAATTCAAAACACATATATTTAAGCCACCGACGCGTCCCAAAACATGTTCACCGACGCGTCCCAAAACATTACGTCTTTTGAAAAGACCATTCCTTATCTCTCGAAATTTAAAGACTTCGTCGCTCCGTCAGGTTCTCGTACTCATCTCTTTTTTAAGACGACCAAACTCACTGATTGGTTGAACTTGCGGCGTTTTACAGTCCTCTGCCTTGCTGAGAATCCTCAAATTTCTTTCAGTCAAGTGAAGAATGAGTACCTGGGAGGACTTTACAGTCTTTTAAAGGACAAAGCTATTCCTGAGAGCGTTCGAGAACTCTCCACAAAGCTGCCTAGATCGTCGTGAATTGAAAATCGATGTGTGAGTATGGATTGTTCGTTTCCTCTGTTACAGCCCTTCCCCCCCCTTTCTCACGTCCTTTTTAGCGGCGAGATTGCTTGCTGGGCATCGGCTCGCCGTCGCAATATTGGTCGATCGGTAATTCTGCGCGCCCGTGTGGGCCAGAAGTGTGATCTCCGCGGTACCTTGAAAAACAGCATCAACAACTTCGAAGCCATTATCGGCCTTCGTAGCGGTGGCCTTCCAGAAGCCAACCGGCGAAAGATCATGGAAGACCACATAGATTTGGCGGTGACGCTGCGGGATGTGATTTTCCAATTTTTCACTTCAAATTCTGGCGCTTCGGATGACGCCCTGCATAAGACATGCGTAATCGGCATGCAATCATGGGGCAAGTAGTTGAGATCAGCTTATAATGATTCCAGTTCCAAATAATCTCAGATATCTTTTTGTGTTAAAAGGATGGGTCCATGAAATATACGGCATGGATTGCAAGGCAACGAACGTGATGCGTTTCGGGAAACTTCGTCGAACGAAACTCCCGAATACCATTGCTACATTGTCCTGCCTGGAGGAGTACTTTATTAATATGTCTGATTTGAAGGTAATGTCTTCAAAAACGTCACAACCATTGCCTTTGACAATCTTAATATTTGTTAATCGACTTCGAATTTTCAGGAGACATTGAAGGTCATGTGCGAGCATACGAACGAAGTTTCCCTAGCTCATTCCCGCGCACATCGAAAGAGAAGAGGTAGTTTGACGGAAGACATAGCACCCCAGCTTGGAGGATGCTTTGGATCGCTTCCGCAAACACCGCCCAAGAAGGTGCACATGTCTAACAAGGAAAATTAATAGCAGAAAAAAAGGGAATAGTACGCTTTCCTTTAGTCGTCCGGAGATAATATTCAGTTTATGCATTTGTGTTTAGCCTTCAGTTTAATTAGAGCGTATGTACAATATCAGTGATCTCAGAAATGAAGCTGCTTATTAGTATAGGCAAAATCAAGAAAGGAGAGGTTGAAACGCATACATATTTTCTATTTATGTTGCGAGGCGCGTTCTCGAATAAATGAGATCTTCATTACCTAATTCAAAAAGAGCTTACCGATCGGAAGCTTTTCATCTTGAGTGACATCACAAGTTCACTTTGGTTTTCGTTGCAGCACACCCCATATACAGTCATACCTGGTTTATATCTCCCTTTTTTGTCCAGTGAATTTTGGAGATATAACCCAGGTGTTGTTTTATGTCACGCGATCTTTAATTAGTTATAAATAACGTGATCAAACTTTAATAAGACCAGAATTAAATACTAACAACTCTGCGTGAATTCGGCGTCGAGCATTCGACGAAATTGATGCCAGAATATTCTCGAGATCGATGCCAGAAATCGATATCAAAACACATTGTTGATATATCCCCAAATATGTACATGCATATGATTTTGATGACCTCGCGAAGTCCCCACAATTTCGACAAACGAAATCCCATAAGATCGAAATCCGAAAGCACGAAATCCAAATGCATGGAATACCAAAATTACGGGATTTCGTTTGTTTTATAAGAAATTTGTTCTGTTAAAAAACCTGCGAATAGAAATCACCTGATTTATGCCCAGGTTCCTAACCAATCAGTGGAGAGATGCTAAGTATTTATAAAAGGTGGGAAAAATCACCAAATAAGTTTTATAAAAATAACAATCATGGAAGCAAAAACTGAGAATTCAAATAAGCAATTTTCAAGTAAAATAAAAAATTTGAAGGTAAACTAACATAGTAGAGGTAGTTTTTCAATTTAAATGATCGAATTACACAAGTATATTCTCATTTCAAACATAAATATATAACGAAAAAAAGTTCATGCAAAGAACTCGCTCAAAAGAAGAGCGAGAGAAAGAGGAACAGGCTGAAAAAAGAGCTATCTCGGAAGCTCATTGGGTTATTGAGACCGAGGAAACAGCAGCTTGGAAGCCGTACGTTTGATTTAACTTTGTCATTCGCTTTTTATTTTTTTTTTGCTTGAATTGTGTTTTCATTTTTCTGTCGATTATTATTAGAAAATTTGAGGTCGAATATGAACCATCGTATCTTCCATTCATTGAAAGCTCTATTAGTCTTCGGCGAAAGTTCGTTTTGAACTCAACTACGCCAGATATAATTAACATTTCAGATTCGGATAATGATATCATCAAGTCAATTAACAGAATAAGAATAGAAGATTCTCCGACTACTTCACCCAGTGGTCCTCGAAATAGCCGACAAATGACCAAAGAAGAGCGAGCTATCAATCTCGAGAAAGCGCTTCATGAAAGGCATCTTGCTTTAGAGAAAATTCGTTCAAATCGTCAATTGAAACCTCAAAATAAACTAACACTAAATAATTCTCAAATGTCAACCAGTATTCCGAATTCACGCGAAAAACGGAGATACCACGAGATTATATCATCTTCACCTAACGACGATTTGGATGCGCACAATCGGTACGAAGTGAATGATCCGGTGCCGAAAAACAAAAAACGAGATATTGTATCTGATTTTCTAAGCGAGCAAAAATCTGCTTTAAGTGGTAAGGTCACCGTTGCGGGAGAAGGTGTAGAAGGAAATTCGAAGAAAAAACGGCAACGTAACAAAAAAGGTAAAGAGAAAGAGCCACTGTTTTTAAAACCCAAAGAATGAAAGAATATATATATATATATATATATATATATAATTCTTGGACCGAGTATTATTTATGAGAATTTAAATTAATGTTATGTAAGAGGCTATGCTTGAGAAGCTTTTTATAGGTTTGGACTTGGACTTAAATAATATCTGACAAAACAACATTTCTTAACTGCTTATATTTAAAGATCCAATGATTCCCTTCATACAAAGAGAAATAGTTTTTAATCTCCGAGAATTAATAAATCGATTACTTTTAAATATAAAAGAAAATTAATCAAAGAATTGACCAGTTAATTAATTCTGGAAGATTATTCTTGAAATCTAAACATCTTTGAAAACTGATTTTACGATTTCGAATCACTATTGAAATTTGTCAGTATTCATGTGCTTCAATGCTTTTTCCGGAAATCAGCAACTTGATCCAAGTTTCGGACTTGGCGCAGCAATTTTTTATTTGAGCAATATTTCGTCATTCGGATCCAGTTATTGAACGATCTCCGGTAAAAGAATTATTGAATATCCCCAATCCCGGAAAGTCAAAAAATCAGGTTTTCTAAATGACTACGGCCACTCGCAGGTCGGGACTCCAACAATCTGTAATAAATTTATACCGCGACTGTTGCCGTGCAGTTCATAAAAAACCACCGGTATGAATTCGTTCCTAACAAGGCTAGGAATGCCCGTCTAAAGAGATAAGAATTCATAATAAGCTTTTCGCTTTTTTATGAATAATAGGAAACAAGAGCACGTTTTCAGGCCTTCGTCCGTGCTCAATTCCGACGCCCTGATATCACATCAAAAGATCACGCAGCTATAGAGTATTTATTACGAAGAGGAAAAAAACAATTGGAAGCTTATTCAGGCGAAAGTATCAAAGATATTTCCCTTTGATAATAATATAAATGAAATGTCACACATTAAATCATGCTATTACCACAATGAGAATAATTAAATCTTCAAAATAGAATCTATTACGTGTAGAATCTATATTACGTGTATTCATTTATTTCAATATATCAAGTATTCGTGTATTCGATTTCGTAACTCGTTAAATTTTAAATAGTTCCCTTTGCAAAATGGCATCATATTTTGGTGAATATTTATGTTTTAAAACATCCCTTGAGAGAGCCTTCGGCCTTCTCAATGGGTTTAAAATAAGCAAAGATTAATTTTCCTCATTCTTAAACACCAATCCTCTTTTAGATGAAAAAGGATTACCGGAACCAGGACCAACTCTGCCTCAACCTCAAGAAAACGAATCAAGCTCAAGTGGTAAAGTTCTGAACAAAAAACTCGAGATTTCGAAAATTCACGATTTTCTATTTAAATATTCTTTATTTATAGATGCTCATAACATATTGCTACTTGAAAGTTTGGCAGAAGGGTAAGTAATAGCAAATTTACGTGTTTCTTGTATAATTTTTCAAAGGAAATACTTTCCCGTACTGTAAAATTGGTTTACACTTTTATTACTACAGGATTTCAGACCATTTGTTAAACGGACATTCTCCTGATAGAGAATTGTTAGCTTCGTATATAAGATCACTCTTAGAAAATGCTGATGCAAGGTTTTTAATTAATGATTAATAATGATTCTAAAAAAATCCAAACTTATTTAATGTTTCATGCTTTAAAGTACACAAGGTGCACCGCCTGCTTCTCATTCATTTATGCGAAATTTACCGGTGGTGCCTAAATCCGAGATTCAATCAGGTAGCTTTTTTATTCTTTATTTCAGCTTTCTTTTGATCTTCTTATCCTACAATGATTTCTACATCCTAACGTAATGATATCTTATGTGAAGATGATGAATGTATAATATGCGCAGATAAATTTTCAGCACCAAAGAGTAAAACTGCAAGCGTTACGCGTCTCCCCTGTAAACACATGTTTGATCGTGAGTGCATAATTTCGTGGCTTAAACTGGTATTAATCAAGTTTTTTCATCTACATATAAAAAGCAATGCGAAATAATGTTCACTTTTTTTGAATTTATTCTCACTTGTTAGCATAATACCTGCCCAAGTTGCAGACACGAAGTTGGTAAGCAATTTCGTCATTAATTCAACTCAAATTTATGCTAATCCACGCTCTTTTTAGAGAGTGATGATCCTGAGTGGATAAACAAGAAGAAACAAGAGATGCGGATTGCTGCCGCTGCTATTCAAGATGACGAAGAGGAAGATGCTGATTGGATGTATATATAATCGAACAAAGAATGTGGGCTATTTTTTTGTAATCTAAAGCTAGTTGAAAAACTAAAAGCCATCGCACTTTACGCCCCCTTTTTCATAAGATTGATATCAAGTACCCTCCAAGAAGTGCTTGAAATTTTAACATGTGATAGTTTTTTCGTCCCAGCTTCAATATTTTTTTTAGTTATTTAGAATTCCCGCCGTAACATTAATTAATAAAATAATGAATAATCAGGAATGTACAACTGAGCTACTTTACAGTCAGACTTCTCTTATAGAGCGTGTACTTGGGGAGGTTTTGACGGTTTCAAGTTTCATTATTGATTTATCCAAAAACGTTTGTTGTATTACTATAAGAGAGTCACACCACTTATATCGTCATCACTGTGAAGAATAATAATAACTATATATATAAATATATACATACTTGACACATATAACATATTACGTGCTGGCTAAAAAAATCAAGAAAATGCGTGGCTTTAAAGGCTTTAGACAGTCACGGCGGTATATATATTTAGACGATGACACTGGATTTAGCGATGCGCAATTTGAAAGAAGGCCTACACCAAGTGAGTTCTGTTGTTTCGTTTGTTTGACTATGACTATAATTTGGAGGCTAATTAAGCTCCTTGTCATTTCCAAAGTATAATTAAATATACAGAATATGAACCTGTATCTAATAGTTTAATATCTTAGAAATTATATTCTTTTTTTCCACTTATTAATGTAACCTCAATGCTTTATTATGTGTTTTTCAGTTCCATGGAAATCGATAGGTCTAGCGTTAGTTCTATTCATTTTAGGTTCGTTGGGTATAATTTTTGGGTCATTGATCCATGTAGGAATGATCGGAAATGAAGTAAGATTTTATTCTCATTTCGCTTAATCATGTCATAAATGATTATAATATAATAACTTCTGTTTTACTTGTTTAAATCAGTCCTGGTTAGACCGAGGAACGCCTGTCCTATTTCTTGGAGTATTATTATTTATTCCAGGTGTGTAAAATAAATACTGTAAGATTTCAGTTACTTTAGCTGACCCTTTTATTTCTGTAGGCGCATATCACGTTCGGTTAGCTTATTACGCGTATAAAGAATACGAAGGTTATGATTTTAATCAAATTCCGGAATGGGATTAAGTTTCACAATTTGTATATTATTTTTTAAACAATCTTTGATAATTTCATTTTCTTTGCGGAAAGTTGGAGAAGCGGTGAAATGGAAGTTTCGTGACGTCGATTGATATAGTATTATTTATTTCTTTTAGATCTTTTTATAATGTAATAGTAATACTAATACTTTATGTAAATTATATCTATAATGCATATCTATTATTTTTACCATAATAAATTTAGATAAAAAACTAATTTATTTTGTTTTACCTGAGATAAAACCTTTGTACATGTTCTTTATTACCATTTCCCTCTTTGCCATTAATTTCATTATCATCATCATTAATATTATTATCTATCACCCGATAACGAATTTCCATATCAAGATCCCGCGGATTATCAATTCTTTTACGACACTCAAAAAATCCGGAGACCGTAGTGCCTAAGAATAATAAAATTCAAATAATCAAAGAGTGAGAAACAAAATGAAGGATAATCGATTAGATACCTTTTACAACCGGAACAGGTTTTTCCAAAAAAAATATAGTCTGTCGCCAATGTGTGACTTCTCCTTGAGGTCCAGTAGTAAAAAAATTACTACCACTAGTACTTTTGAGCCTTGCTTTTATTTTTTCAATACGTTCGTCTTCATTATCATTGCGAGATGTTTGCGACGAGGATGGTACTATCACCGATTCTGATACTGATGTGCTACCATCACGAGCAAAAAAAGTATCAAAGTAACCCAAGAAAGCATGAATAGTTCCAGAACGCATCGCTTCCAATTTAAATGGAACTGTGAAGTTTAGCTCACTTTTTCGGATTGTATGTATTGGGAAATCCTTTTTTTATTTAGGAATAATCTTATTATCATCTTGTTATTTCGTATACACACCGATAGTTTTGAAGAAAAATACCTTTAAAACAATAACGTCGGTAATGATTGCTTTGGCATCCACTGATTCGACGTATGCTGATGATCTTACTGGTGACCGCATTGGAGTCATATCGAAGCCTGCATCATTGAATAATGAAAAAATTAAAATAAATTATCTCTTAGAAACCACGTTCAAAATTTATCAATTAAAATAATAAAGGCTTTCCATAAACGTCGTTCCAAAAATCCAAAGCATCATTAACCAAATCCTCTTCTTCAATCGCTGCAAACATTATACGACATAGACTGGGTGCAACTAATTAAATAGCTAATTATTTTACCAAAAAAAAAAACCACGAGAAAAACCAGAAGCAAGATAGTCCAAAAAAATCATCTCCGTACGAAGGCCTCCAGGAACGAGCCATCGATCCCGCGCAACAATAACAGAATCAAGCATCGCCTCAAACAGAAGAAAGTATCCCATCCATTCTGAAACTATGATGTCAACTTTAGGAACAGGGAGTGTGACTTCCTCAATCTTTCCAGAGATGAGACTATTACACAAAAGATCCGGATAACAGTAAGTATCAAGTTAGTATATTCCCAAAAAAATACAACATACGTAATGACATCATCCAATTTATTTACTCGCACGATTTCACGAGCACGTTCGATAATTGCTGATTCGTCGACCGAGATGACTATATGAACATTGAAACTCTAGTTTGGTATTAAATAATGAAGTATGAAAATATTCATATATCTTTTGATATAAAAACGATCTTTTTCCTCAGAGTTCGATCCGAGCAATACAAACAAATAAAAATCTTCATAAAATACCTTTTGATGCTCCAGCTCTGGCCGCAAACAATGATAATATACCAGTGCCTAGAATTTATAAAATTTAAAATAAATTGGATGTTTTTCAAAAAAAAAAAAAAAAATACTTACCGCAACCAACATCCAAAACCACCTATATAATAAATAAAAAATTAGCGAGTACACACACATAATAGATTTTAATCGTTGAGCAAGTATAAACATGCGGTATCTGACCTTTCCTTTAAAAATATCTTTATTCTCGTATATAAAATCTCGATAACCCTCAGTCCTAACTCGATCTTTCAACATTTCAGCATGTATGCCTAGAACAGAACAAACAGAAACATTATTCAAAGCAAAAAAAGTTCAATTCAATTATGTAAATAAAATTATACCTGTTTTTGCGTAAGAATTATAATAATAATTGCCATGATCTTCAATTGCGGCAACCGATCCTTTAGCTGATCTCAATGATTTTTCACTAGTCATATACTCACAAATAAGTATCAGAATATTAAAAAAAAATTAAAAGATTCTAATAATAATAAATTAATGAATTGCCTTTTTGTATCGGAATAAACGTCAAAAAAAGCTTCTTTAACCATTCCACGATAATCGCCAAATTGTGTTTCTACCTTTTTTAGATGAACTTCTGTACTAAATAAACGTTCCTCAAGAATATGAAGTTTATTTATCAGATCATGTTCGAGTGGCGTTGTCGGATTATACTCTGATTATAGTTGTTAATAAATAGTTGGAATCAATACAAAGCTTAATTACACCAAAATTAATGGAATAAAAATATCAAACCTTCATTATGTTCCTTTATGTGCGCTTTATATACTGGATCACTAAATTCAGAATCATTCTCAGATCCTGTATTATCAAATGCTAATTTCCGAGTAGTGAATCAATTTTTTTCTATAATATAACTTATATATAATAATGGATAGACTTTCTATTACCATATAATAAGTGATCGTCTTCAATTACAGGTTTGAGATATTCATCGTCTTCAAGAAATGGTTCTGTGCCGGTAATTGTAAAATTTGTGGTTTCTTCAAAAGACGGATTAATTAATGCCTTCATATTTTTTTTCCACCAAATATAAAGATAGAGTTCATAGTATAGTATCCAATTAATCCACGATCCGTTTGTAATATATCTTTACACATTATGCAACCAACCTGCTGACGAATATAATTAATTAAACGAATGCATCGATAGAAATCAAGATCTGTCAAAGTAGAATAATAATTAATTCAAATAATATTTTTTATTATAATTGGACGAAAAAAGTAAACCACACCCACTCAAATTATTTCTTATTGATTTAAAGTCAAATCCATGTCTATCAACACAATGCCTAAATACGTCATGAATGGTGGGTAATAAATCATTACAAAATAAGCATTTTGTTTCTGGTTGAGGGTTTTCTTCCTCCCAATCATCCCAACGTTCATCTTATTATAATTTAAATGTCCAAATATTTTTATACATATAATGAAATATTTTAGAGCACGTGATTTCAGAAAAAAATAATTTCCACTTCAGAATTAATAAAACTACCGTTCGGATCATATTCCGATTCGCTAAGTTCCGAATAACCCGAGATTCCTTTTCCAAGCTGTGAGGTGGAGTGCTGTTGATTTGAAGAGTTTTCCATTTGTAGACAGAATTATTTTCATATAAAAAAACGAAAAATTTTATCACCTATAAATCTAACTAAAAATGTGTGTTGTTCTTGTTGATCATCTTTAGAATATTCACATTTTTTCCTAAATTAAAAAAATGATTTTAAATAATCAATTTATTCTCTTCTATACATTGTTTTCTTGCTTTCAAATCGTATTAGCAAATATCGAGAAAGAGATTTTCACGTGTACTATAGAAATTTTATCGAGGCAAGTTTATGATCAGATAGATGCTTGGATGCTGAGTGAAAATATATCGGTTTGTATTCCATTAGATTTATTATAAACAAGAATATCTTAATTCTTGCATGATTAAATGATCTTATTATCGAAAGGCATTAAAATCTTCATACACGATAATACGTCATCAAAGCATCATACCATTTGCAACAATATCGGAATTCGATGAACACAATAATCAAAATGTAAAAGATAATAAAGAACATTGGTACCTACTTTCCGATTTAGTTGACGGTGAAACATATGAAACGCGTGTTTCTTATGCTGCGACTGTAAGTTAACTTGCAAGATTTTGCTCCTATTTATACAACTTCATCTTTTACTCCGATTTCTTTAGTCGCCTACTAATTTTGTAATGGAGATTTATGATCTCGAAAGTGTTGCCACGATTTTAAGAAATCGAGGTGAATTGTCATCAACGATCATAACTAAAAATGATGATGATTATGATCCTACATCAAAAATAAAAACAACAAACAAATTACTACGAATACGAGGAATCTATGATGGGTATTCATCTATACCGGGAAAAGAAAATCAAGCTGTAGCATATAATATAGGTGAAAAAAATTTAATCAATGATGTCAACCGTTTCAATGATTTTTTTTATTGAGACTAATTTAATTCAAATCAATAGTATTAGAGTCATTATTATTCGGCATTGTTCCTAGAGTCGCGATTAAATTGATTGCTTTTCTGGCTTTCACTATTATTTTCAGTTATTTCATTTTGGTACCATTCGTTTGGAAGTTTCTGGTTGCTATTAGGGATTTTGATGATCAAGAAAAACGCGAGAAAATTAATATCGATTGATAAATTGAATAATAAATAAAAAAAATTGAATAAAGACATATGATATCTCTATTTTCATATATAAAAATTATTATAATTAAGTGGAAAAATCGATTGATTCTGTTTATGTTGCCTTGGAAACAAAAGAAGAGAATTACCGTAAAGTCCCGAAAATAAGCAACCTCCCAAATGCCTTGAAAAAGTTGAATAAGCAACAATCAATTTTTTCTACATACATGTATTAAATAGAGATCTGAATTCGACACTCTTGCTATGTTGTAGCACCAACCTTGAAATTCCTTTTTAATTCCTCGTAACAAATGATATGAGTGATCGATAAATTTGACATTTGAAAAGGGCCCATCTTTAAAATTTGATCCAAATTGATGACGTAGACTAATCATGAGAGTTCTTACTTATTATTTTACATGGATTTGCATTTTATTCTTTTATTCTCAACATTAATTGAGAGACAGACAATTGAATATATAAAAGTATTAAGAATAAAAAAATCTTATTATATATATTATAAGTTAAAATTAATATAGTTTAATTCAATATAATTTTATAAATATTAATTTATTAATATAAATATATTAAAAATTATAAATTTATTTAAAAATATAATATAATCTTTTGATATTATAATAAGAAGCAACATAAAATATTCATTTTAATAATTATATTAACTAATATATTTAAAAAGAAATGATAATACAAGAAATTTTTTAATAAAATTATAACTTTTTGATCAAATTATAATTTGACAAAAAATTTTTTGAATTTTTATTTTTTCTTTAAGTTATAATTCTTAAAAATTAAAATAATTATAATTTAATTATTATATAAAAAATTATTTCTAATTATAATCATAATAAAATTAAAAAAATTAGTAATTATATATAAATATTATATTTTTCTATAATTATTATACTTGAAAAAGTAAAATTGAATAATTATAAAAAGATATAATATAAAGAGATATTTTAATTATAGTTAATTAAAAAAGATATAATTATATTATTTAATAAATAAAGATAATAAAAATTATTATTTTAAAATTAATAATTAAGAATATTAATTAACTTTGTATTTAATTTTAATTTATTTAATTAATAAAAATTATCTTTTTATATTATTATTATTTTTATTATTTGTATTTTGTAATTATAATTACTTATCTAATTAGTAAAAATATTATAATTTAACTTATTATAAATTTATTATTTACTTTATTAATATTAATCAAAAATAATAAAAAGTTATAAAATTAATATACTTTAATAGGTTTATAAATTCTATCAACTTTTTTAATTTATTTAGATTATTTTTAAAATTTATTTTTAATTTTATATATTAATAAATAAAATTTTTTATTGAAATAAAAATTCTAATTAAATTAATTTATTCTTTAATAAAATAATTAAGAAAATATTTTCTTAAAATATTAATTTCTAAATTTTAATTTATTATAATAAAATAATTTATTTTTTTATTTTATTTAATATATAATTAACTAAAATATAATTCATAAAAAAATATTTGAAATAAAATTATAAATTAAAAAAAATCTAATGATAATAATGATAATTTCGACTAAATATTTACTTTTTGGCATCGCCACAATTAAGATCGAGTTCTCGTCCGACATTCAATAGGCGCCCCACGCCCTTTTGAACGACGGAAAAATTAACAAATCTGTAAAACAAGGGCTTAATCTCAGCAGATCGTAGCACTAAGGCTACTCTACTGCTTACAATACCCCGT